>OZ010744.1:22040520-22248968 GCA_963932245.1 Tachinus rufipes
TAGCTGTAGATTAGTTTCTGTATCCCGTTTTAAAAAACAAGAAGCAATAGCGAGTTATATCAAGCATGTATTATTATAGTTTTTTTTTCACGCAAAGAAGTTTATGTTGAATGATTGCTGACTCAACATTGTGAGACTGGTATTGTTGTGTGTGTACCTCAAATTATTGTTTTATTAGTTTTTTATGCAGTTTTATGCAGCCTGCTGAATTTTAATATGTCTCGACAACTGATTTAAATAATTTATGTAAATTTAAAAAAATGTTTTTTTATTTTTAACAAATTACGTTCTTTTTCTGAATAATTTCTCTACTTTTAACTTGTAAATACACTTAGCATAAATTATTCGGTTAGCTGTTTATTAAATTCATAATTCTCAACGTCTGTTTATTTAATAAAATCTATAAAATTGTAATAATACCACAAAACTCAATAAAATTATAATTAATATTTAATATACAAATTACATTTACGTAATTATTGATTTCATTACCTAATAGTAATGATTCTAATTAAACTAAAAGCACTCTAATTAACCATATAATAATTTTTGTTTAATATATCCTTTGGTAATTGAAATTACCACACAAATTATTTCATTCTCGTATGTAAATGGCAGTCATGAAACGCCCGACAGATATCTAAGAGCTATTTTATTACCCAGCCGATGGCTTTATAATTACATACAATTTCCTCTAATGTACTTGATTTAACTCGCAGTAATTGCTGTTTAAAAGATAAATAACTTCTTCAGGTGGAATATTTGATAATTTCGAAATGTGCTACAAAATTGGAAAAAAATAATTGGGACATTCTTTACATGAAAAAAAAAATCTGACGCATGTTATTATAGGTTTCGTGTGGAGAGAAAAAGCGATTTGATTCATAACTAGGTAGAATTCACTGTATGCGCTGCTTTTACAGCCTCCAGGGACTATGTAGTCAAACAGAATTAAATGGTCATTAGATAGAATGGATGCCGGCGAAGTAGTCTGTTCTTTTTTTAAGAGATTAATTTATTATTTATTGTTAACAGGTTTGTTTATGCGGAATTGTGTTCTATATTAAATGGATTAATAATGAAATATTTATATTGAAATAAAGATATCACTAGCGATTTGCTTAAATTTATGGCCGTATGTTACGGAATTAATAAATATGAGTTTATCATTTATTAAATGGAAAATTCTTAGAAAACATGTTTCTAATACAAATAAATTGTGCACATATAAAGATCGTCTTAATTATTCTGTATTAAGTACGTTTAGGAAATGCAACTGCTAATTTGCAGTGCAACACTGTTAACCAACATCTTTTATTTTAATTTATTTAGCGAGTTTCTTTGTTGTTGAACGCCTTCTCTATTGCACTCATGGAAATTTTTGCTCTAAAAGTACTAAACTTCTTGCCTCTCTTGTATTAAAACTTTTATATGTACTTGTTGAAATATCAATAGCTTTGAGACGACTAGACGGTAGTGGCGGCAAAGTGTCTGCAAGTTGCGATTTAATTGAATTAAGTAATATTTTTACTACTGAAAGTAAATAATATGAATCAATTAATTACCTATTTAAAGATAATATAATAGAAAGCCTTTATTTTATCTTATAAGACTTCATTATTTAATTATAATTTTATTACTTTTCATCTTAATGTAAAAGTTAATTAATAAAAACCACAAACTACAATTCCACACGATATCCATTTAAATCACTTCGCCGCGACACATGTTATTTATAATTTCTCTCTACCATTACATTACATTACACCCAACATTATATTATATGGGACGTCATAAAATGCTCACGCACTAGACCAATTTGTGGCACACATTATTCATCAACAGCAAACCGCAGAAACCTTTTTACTTTGTCTATCAATCACTCTCTAAGGTGTAACCGGGATTGTCTTCACTTCTTTTCTTATGCCTTGTACATTCGTCGTGTTTACTTTATGAGATTGCTGTGAGAAAATCACCAATTTACATCCATACATGGATGGGTGTGTTCGTATAGGACTTTCTCTTGTAAAGATGTATTTATTCATAGATCCAGGCTTCATTTTAATAGTTTATGTGCGTGTAATTATCGACAATTTTATATTTTATTATCCATTTAGGATATTTTATCAATTTAACTGTACATATATTAATAGCGTAATTATCCTTATCGTATTTATAATTTCTTGCTTGATTGAACAAAAATTATATTATAATATTAATGGGCAAATTAATGCAACATTCATTGACTTCCTACGAATTTTTGGAACGCATCCAGTTTATTTTTTGCTTAGGCGGAATCGATAAAATTAGTCTGACATTGATTTTGATGGAGGTCTTTAGATAAAGCAACTTACTTTTGAAAATATTTGGATTGGTTTGGATAAATACAGTTATTTGATTAGGTGCGATGAAAATTAAGTCAATGTTTTTATAATTTTGGTTGCTTGAAAATAAATAGCTCACTGATTATTTGCTTATTTTTATATTATAATATTATTTGGGCAAAATTTATCTAAGCAGATATTTAATTTATTGATTATTTGAATACAAAATAGATTAGATTGTTATTTACTACTTAGATTACAGTATTTAATATTAAGTATTGTTATTACAATATTTATTTAATAACTTGTTAACAGTTGTACAATCAGCTAAAGCCATTGCCATAGAGGTACTTTAAAGCTGACTGAGGTTATTTACACATATACCAAGGGAGTTGTGGAAATTAAAAAACAATGCACATTTCATTAAAGTCATCAATGAATTCGACAGCTGTGGCAAGGCTAAGATTTTTGGGCCCCACCGCAAAATATTGAAACAGGTCTTTAGCCAAATTGTAGCAAAACTGTCTTACTACGTTTATAAAACTGTTAAACAAGTATAATAATAATTTATGTTGACAAAAATATAGCTGATTTGTCAACAAAAACTTTTTTAAACTTTTTTAGCATAAAATAATTCTAAATAAAAGTTGTTTTGAACTATCAAAAATTTTATTACATTTATCAAAAAGTTACTAAAACTGTCAAACAATTTACAACAATGCAATAAAGTCCTGAAATGTCAATTTGCATAAAATTGTTAAAAAATTTACATCTGTCAAAATGTAACAAAATAAATATTTTATTTGTCAAACAATTTACAATAATAATTTAATTTTGTCAAAAAATAATTACATTTGTCAAAAATATTACTACATTTGTCAAATGTTGCTAGAACTTTAAAATAGTTTTCAGCATGATAATTAGTTAGCATAAATTTGCTAGATCTGTCAAACAAGTGTTACTACAACTGTCAAAACTACTGAAAAGTTTAAAAAGTTGCTTAAACTGTCAAACAGTTTACAACAATGTGATAACGGCCAGAATTTGTATATAAAATCTGTTTTTTTAACGTTTAATGGCCGGATTTTCTAGTTTTTATCCAACTTCAGCGTTTAACGACTGGATGTTTACATTGTTATTAGATTTTCCAATTCAATGGCAAAATTTTGTATTATTTAGATTTTGCACTGTTTTATCTGATTTTATCATTTAACGGCTGGATTTTTACATGATTTATAAAATGTTATAATATAATGGCCGGATTTTGTAATTAAAATTTAGTTTTTTAACGTTTAATGGCCGGATTTTATAATTTCTTATCCGATTACATTATTCAATGACCGGATTTTAAAACTAATTAAACAGTTGTCAAATATTTTCTAAAATTTAACCAACAAATTGACGTATAAATAAAATTTGGCATTATTTTTAGGTAATAAAATTTTGGACATTAAATTAATTTATAACAAAATTTGGCTTTTTTTATAATTAATATATATTTGGATTTGTTTTTTAGAAATTAAAAACATATAAAATCCGGTTGTCAAACAAATTTTGTTTTTACATAATAAATTTTTTTCTAAAAAATAAGAAAAAAATCTGGTTTTCGTTTTATAAAATTTAGCTGTTAAACTGATTTTTAACAAATATTTGGTTTTATGTGTACAAAATATGCAAATTTGGTCTTCTAACTCAATAATAACAAAAATCCGCTCTTGTTTCTAAAATCCAGTTCTCAAATTAATTTATAACAAAAATCCGGCTATATTAATATAAATTTAAAAAAAAAATCCGTTCATCAAAATAATTTATAATAGTCTTTCTTAAAAATAAAGTTAAAAAATTTTTTTACTTTGAACTGCAAACAAATTTTTTTGTTAAAAAAATTTAAAAAAATTAGTGTTACCAAATTTAGTCACCTCGACATTACAAGTAAAGTAATTTTATCAATCAAGACAGCCAAAAAAGCTGGCTATATTGAAGATGACTACAATATGGCCAGCCGGAAAACATAAAAGATTCGGATTGATACTGTCTTCAACCAATTTGTTTATAACTAAAAAACACAATGAAGCGGACTGACCAAAAAAGCTTAGAAATGTTTTTGGCGCTTCTGACACCGTCTCCATTGCTGTACACAGCAAATTCACCCTAAACTTTTGACAAACAAAACCTCGGGCTTCAAATTATCAATTACGTGAAGGCTCGGTGTGGTGGTTGGTTAGTTAAACGTTTGTGTCAATTGTTCTACACTCAACAATGTATGTGATTGTGTTTAGTCAAATAAAAGATGTAACTAAGTTCTATACATTTTTTAGAAATCGCTGTTAATAAACCAGCAATTTGTCTAAGTAGCAAAAGTTAATACAAAAATTGTTCTGCTCCAAACAGTAAAAGTGACCATAAGCGCAATAATAATACTTTTTATTTTAAACAATGGCATAAAAAAACAGTTCAAAAGATTGCTGTGATTGGTCTAAAATAAAAAAATCCAACTCAACTCTAAAATATTTTTTTACGCGTTTTGGATGTTTACTAATAAACTAGTTGCAGTTTGTCAACGTTAAATTAAAAAATGCAAAATAATTGTTCTGCGCCAAATAATAGAAGTGAACTAAATTTTTTATGCATATAATATAAATGACTTTTAAATATATTTTGCCATCAAGTTTTACTTTTATTATTTCTAATTGTATTTATTGCTTTTAGTGGTAAAACATAATTTTAGATTTTTTAAAACTATTATATAAAGAAAAGATTGTCAAAGTAACACAAACTGCCAAAAATGTTCTTAAATTACCAACAAAAGTTACAAATTTATTAGAAATGTTCTAAAACTACTGTTAAATTGTTTTGTAAGTAACAGCGGATAAAAGCACGCTGTGCACTGGCATTTGAGGCTAATTTTGTTAATTAAATAATTGTGTGTTATTATAAATACTTTTATGTTATGGCATATCAATGTATTGCTGTAAAAGTTACTATAAATATCAATTAAACTGTATTTAATAGTTATGTGCAGATTTAGTTGATATAAAACGCACATGAAAATGATGACAAACCGTAGCATTAAAACAAGATGTACCGAAATGGCTTAAACAGAGAGCAGAAGGGCAAGTTGAATCGGCGCAATAAGAAAAATATCATACCATAATAACCAGTCAGTAGTTTGAATTGGAGTGGCTCACCCACCCACCCAAGTGTTAGTTATCAAGATATTGAATCACGATCTTCTCTTGTGACAAAATAACTTCTAGTTCTTGCAGAAAAGTTTAACATGCAATCTCTTGATGACAAACACTTGAGTGGGTGGGTGGGCTACTCCATACCATGATAATCAGTGAATAGTTTGGATTGGTGTAGCTTAACTACCCCCTATGTGTTAGTTATCAATAGATTGGATCACAATCTTTTCTTGTGACAAAATAACTTTTGGCGCTTGCTGAGAAGCTTAACCATGCAATTTATACAATCATAACCAGTCATTTCTTCGTAATTGTTTTAAACACAGTTCAAACATTTTGACATCAACTATAACATAATCAAATCAAAATCTCACTCTTGTGACAAAATGACGTTTGCAGAGAGGTCTTAGATGCAATCTCTTGATGACGTACACTTGTGTAGGTGAGTGGGCCACTTCATACTCGTACTATGATAACCAATCAGTGGATTGAATTGGAGTGTTTCACTCACCTACCCAAGTTAAGTCATTAAGATAATGGACTTCTAACGCTTGCAGTGAAGTCTGACATGCAATCTCTTGGGCACTTGGTTAGGTGGTTGGGACATTTCATACTATAATAACCATTCAGTAGTTTGAATTAAACCGGCCCCCTACTTTTTCAAGTGTTAGTTATCAGGAAGTTGAATCACAACTTTGTCTTGTGTCAAAATGACTTCTGACGTTTGTAGAGTGGTCAAACATGCAATGTTTTGATGACGACTATTGGGGTGGGTAGGTGAGATACTCCATACTATAATAATCAGTCAGTTTGGATTGAAGTGGCTCACCCACTTACCCAAGTGTTAGTTATCAAGAGATTGGATCACAACCTTCTCTTGTGACAAAATGACTTTTGACGTTTGCAGAGAGGTTTAACATGAAATCTTTTGAGCATTTGTGTAAGTGGTTAGAACATTTTATACTATAATAACCAATCAGTAGTTTGGATTGAACTGATTCCCCTACCCTCTAAAAAGTTAGTTATCAGGAGGTTGAATCACAACTTTTTCTTGGGACAAAATAACTTCAGACGTTTGCAGAGAGGTCAAACATGCAATCTTTTGATGATAACTACTGGGGTAGGTAAGTGGGATACTCCATACTACAATAACCAGTCAGTAGTTCGGATTGAAGTGGCTCACCCACCCTCCCAAGTGTTAGTTATGAGGAAGTTAAATCACAATCTTCTCTTGTACCAAAATGACTTCTGACGTTGGCAGAGAGGTCAAACATGCAATCCTTTTATGACGATTACTGAGGTGTGTAGGTGGGATACTCTATACTATAATAACAAGTCAGTAGTTTGGATTTAATCACAACCTTCTCTTGAGACAAAATAACTTTTAACGTTTACAGAGAGGTCAAACATCTTTTGATAACAAGCACTTAGGTAGGTGCGTAGGACACTCCATACCATAATGACCAGTCAGTGGTTTAGATTGAACTGGCCCAACCACCCACTTAAGTGTTAGTTATCAATAAGTTGGATCACAAACTTCTCTTACAACTAAATGACTTTTGACGTTTGCAGAGAGGTCAAGCATGCAATCTCTTGATAACACGCACTTAGGTGGCTGCAGGGGGGACACTCTATACCATAATAACCAGTTAGTTGTTTGTATTAGAGTGACTCACCCACCCACTCAAGTGTAAGTTATCAGGAAGTTGAATTACGACCTTCTCTTGCAACAAAATGACTTTTGACGTTTGTAGAGAGTTCAAGCATGCAATCTCTTAATAACACGCACTTAGGTGGCTGGAGGGGGATACTCTATACCATAATAACCAGTCAGTAGTTTAAATTGGAATGGCCCACTTTACTACTCAAGTGTTAGTTATCAGAAGGTTGAATCACAACTTTGTTTTGCAACAAAATGATTTCTGACGTTTTGCAGAGAGGTCAAACATGCAATCTCTTAATGACAAGCATTTGAGTGGGTGGGTGGGACACTCCATACTATAATAACTAGTCAGTAGTATAGATTGGAGTAGCCCATTCACTCTGACGTTTGCATAGAGGTCTAACAGGCAAGCTCTCAATGACAAAAACTTTTATAATTTTGTTGTTGTTTAAAAAAAAAAGAGTTTTGATGCTTATTTACAATTAAAATGTTGCTTTCTTTATTGATTGTCAAATACTTCAAACAAATTTCAATCATTTTGGCATCATTTAAACAAATCAAAATTTATAGAAATTTGGTTGTTTTTGATACAAATTGAGCTTACAATTAAATTTTTGCTTTCGTTAATAATTGCCATTGTTTCAAGCATGATTATTTACAGTAAAATGATGCGGTTGCATAAAATGTCAACTGACAACTATTCAAAAAAATGGATTTCACGATGAACTGGCTGTTAAAATGAAAATACTTAACAAATTAATTTTGTATAAGGCAAGTTTTATAAAGTAAGATATAAACTTCTTCTTCTTCTTAAGGTGCTGTCTTTAGACGGAGGTTAGTTATCATTATGGCAGTTCTCACTTTTGATGCAGCAGCTTTAAATAGTTCGGTAGATGTACGTAGGTTTCTGAGCGAGAAAGTTCTTTGCCGCTCACTTGATCTTTTTGCGTCTATTGTTCTTTGCATGATCAATTATAGAATAGAGTATCTTTCTACCCTCATGATATGTCCAAAATATTGTAGTTTACGTTTCTTGGTAGTATAAACAAGCTTTTTATCTTTTTGAACTCAGTGCATAACTTAATTTGTAATTTGTTATATGGTCTGTCCATGATATTTTTAACACGTGCCGATGTTATTTTTCTTAAGCGTCTATGCCTTCATACTATATAACATAATTGACAAAATATATGCAAAAACATTTTTTTTACACTCTTAGTGCTATCACATATCTTTTTTATAAGGTGGAATATTTGCAAAATACCAAAAATTTATTGGTAAGATATTGTATTTTTTTTAACTTTAATCAGTTATAAAAAACTACTTTACGGTTTTATTATATTGAAATTTTTGTTTGTCTTCTTTGGTTTTCTTTTATCTTTATAATATCTTTTATCATGATAAATTTTGTGATTTAACAGTTTATAATAGTGAGCTTTTTTTCATTTTTAAAGTTACTGTAACGTTGTTCTCTAAAAAAACAACGTTTTAATTACACTAAAAAAGGAAACTGTCACACGCTCAGAGTTGAGAAGTTAAGTAGCAATAGTTTTATTTTATTTTATTTAAGTTAAAATGAGCTTTATCAAATACTACTTGCACACGCAGAGCAAAAATCTGTATCTAGTTTTTCACATTAAGCTGCTAAACCAACTGCATTTTGTATGGATAGAATTTTAAATAAAAAGTAAAGTAGTTTTTTTTAGAAATTTTGCGTATATCTTATCACTTGCGCATGTTTACGTGCCCATTGGGACTCGTCATTTTAATTTCAATATTATAAGTTTCTTCATAATGCTTAATTCATGTATTCTGGCTTGTTCACCGAGTAACATCGGACCCCCATTCCCTTTTTTCTTAGAATTGCTTCTGACTGTCTGGAAATCATTTTCTTGCACTTTTTCCAAAGCCTGGCAACATTTCTACTATGTTTTCTGTTAATCCATTTCTTTCTCAATGAGTGTGTTACGTATTAATCAAAAAACTTCTGCGACTTGCCTAAGTAAACTAAGAAAATAAAATACACGGCGTGAAACAAAAATTGACTAGACGACAAAAGCAAGCCTGTCTGGAAGTTAAAAATGAAAGGACTATGAATAAGAATATAAAATTTAGTAAATAAAGACAAAACGCCATATAAAAGTTACTGTACGGACCCTTCTCTATTACTTATGTAGTTTGCTTTAAAGATTCTGGGAAGAGCAACTTACAACAAAAACTAGGGATTCCTTAAAGAACTTAAAGCAAATAATAAAGCAAGTAAAATTACAAAAAAGTGGTCCGTGTTGGACAAGCCGTCGTTGTCTAATCACGCATACATCCGCTTCTTTTAGAACATAAACAAAAAAAAAACAAAAAAAAAACTAACTGAGATTTATACAATAAAATGCTAATTAGCCAAATTGGGGTCTAGCCAAAAGCAGCAAAAACGTAAAAAATTGTTGGTGAAACAAGGACTTTAACAAACCAAGAGCATACACTAAAAAGCTGTTCAACAAAGCTAATAAACGGTGACTGTGCTACATAGAACCAGTTATTAAGATATACTGTGAAGATGTACAAAATGGTTCCGCATGCTCCTGCTTTCAAAACACTTTAAGCAAACGCCGTACTAATAACATTAGATTTCTGCTGATTAAAAACAAATAATACACAAGTCAATGGCACTCTGCAAAAGCTGCAAAAACACTTCCAGGGCTACGTTAATAATAGCTCCTAATCTAGAAAACTTGAAATAAAAAAGCACACAAAAAAGACTGAAATAAAGCAAAAACCATACCAAGACAACTTGAAAAAGGGAATCAACACATTAAAACTATTCAAGTTGTCAGGAGTCGATCGGATCTTTTCAATTATGCTACAGAAAGAGTTTGCACATTTAAAAAAGCCTTTATGCAAAATCCTTAAAACAAGCTTAGCACTTTTACACATTTTGAACTGCGGGAATGCGTTTAAGGTAGTAATTATACCAACGCTGGGAAGACCCACGTATGCCTTGGTAACATTTTACAGACTAATTAACTTGACATCTTTTATACAAAAACTATTAAAAAAGTAATAAACAAAAACATACGGAACAAGGCACTAAAGGTTAGTGTGCCAATCAAACAAAAAAAGCTGCAAAGTAGCTATACACTAGCTAGTCAACACACGCAAAAACATTATTTATTGCAAAAAACAAAATTTGTTAAACTATCTTCAAATCTATTGCAAAGGCAATAGAGATCTAAAGAGTAGGCTTCATTGTTCAAAACTAAGTCAACTCTATGCTCAAGATAGTCAATAGTCAACAACATAAGCGTCTATGCCTTAGGCTACGCCAATGATCTCATCATTTTTATATACGAGAAGTTTGAAGCAATTGTATTAAACATAATGAAGTGCACTAAACACCATGGAAAGGTTGTTCAAAAAAGCAAACAAAATATACCTGGGCACACTCAAGGAAACTATCTGGTACTCAAATGGGGTAAAAAACTAATATGGCACCGTTAGACAAAGACCAGGAAAACAAAGCTTTGCTTTCCCTGTGCAATGGTATGAGCCACCATTAACAGTCTTGACATTTTGGACACAATCTGCAGAGTTTGCCTAGTCTGGACAAAAACTGAATTAGGGAAAACTATAAAAGAGACAGAACTAATAAAAAAATAAAGTCAAAGGTGCACAATAGGACCAGCAGGCCCGTAGTGCAAAGGACGCCAAGCAAACCACATAAAAAAAAAAGAATGAGAAAAGTAGAAGTTTTTGGTTAGTAAAAACCTTTGTTTTCTGAACGGTTTTTGACAAATTTACACAATAAATTGGTGTCTTATCTATTTTAAAGTTCATTCAACAAATTATATTACAAGCAATTTTTAATAAATATTTGTTTTTAAAATCATAATTGGTTTTTGAAACAAATTTTAGAAAAAAACTTTTAAAAATGATTTTTTGCAAATCATAATAATACAAGGCAAAATGATGTTTTAACTTATTTTCTTATATAAATTAGTTTTATAGCAATTTTTATTAGGTTTTTATGGTCAAATAGTTATTATGTTTTGATAAATATTATGCAATAAATGGGTTTTTATATTTCTTGGTATAAATTGGTTTTTTGTATGCAATTTTTAAAGAATTTCAATAATAAGTGAAAAACCGCAATTATATTGCCAATACTCGTGTGTAACGTTCAAAGTACAGAATAATGTACATAATATACTATTTTTTTGCTTTTGATACCTAATATATACTATTAATTTACTCAATGTGTACCAAATATTTTGATCAAATACAGAAAGTGCATTAAGTCTTCAATCAGTGCGTACTATTATACTATTCTATATATTGATAATAATTAAATTCACAAACAACATTGTTTTAAGTGCAAACTATAATTCAGTTTTAGTAAAATTGAGTTATGGGGGATATGTAATCTCACTTAATTGATAAATTCAATTTTGCTTTAAATTTAATTTCTAACTTTCCATGAACTCCTCATCATTGTTTGTAAGATTTATATTACCCGCACACATAATACAAATTAAACTTGACACATTCATTTACATACAATGAATATAATAATAATATTATTGTTATTAATTTTTGTATCTGCAAATGATCTTTATTAAGGGAGAGTGTATATAAATATAACAATAAATCAGATTGCATTTAAAGTATATATATATCGTATTGTAAAGATCATAAATCAAGGTAACAGAAAATCCAGCATGTAATTTGTAATTCCATTCGGATCATGCGATAACATCTTGTTTTTACAAGTGATCTTATCGCGTATTGTAATTATAATGTGGAAAGTTCATAGTAAACATTAAATTTTTATAGTGTAAACTAGTTTTGTGAACTTAATATGAATAGATGTTGTAAAACAAACGAGTTGAATATATTATAAGTAAGATAGGTAGACAATATCAATCTTTATTGTTGATATTTGTTTTTTTTTTATATTTGCTTTGTATAAATAAATAAAATATAAATGATTTTAGTTTTAATTTATAATATCATTCATGTTAATATATACAAAAACTAGAATAGAATCAAATAAGTTAAAAGTATACTCATATTTATTTTATTTAAAAACATAGATATTTGGCTGATATTGATGATTTTGGATCCTCTTATTCTCTGCACGTTGCATTAAACAATTTTAAAGTTAAAATGTGCAAGTTTTACTTGAAGTTTCAAACTACATCGCTGCTCTTAAAATAATTTCTAATTTGTGTTTTACTTTAATCTATTTTTTATAACAAATAATCACTGATTTCAATTTGAGATTAATTTCAAAATAGATTTTTCCGCTTTGTTTGAAGTTTGAGTAATTCTTGGTATAAACAACACAAATAAGATATATTATAAAATTATCCTTTTGTAAATAAAATAATTAAAAGAAAGTATAATCATTATATATATTATTTCCAATCTAATCACATAGAGATTAGAAGAAAGCGTAATAAATCAACTAGATAAAAACTAAACTAAACCACATTTGTAGAAATATAATTTTATAGGAGAAATGTATCATGAAGCAATTTAGACTGTCGCACATATCATACAAAAAACGGGACAATTAAATCCATAACGGTTGAGATAAGTTCGCACAATGTATATAGAACACAGTGGTTATGTTTACAGTTTTTATGTATATTAATGTTCAATTAAAAAGACATTAGTAATATAAATTACCTGCGGAAAGGTCGTTACAATGTGTTGCTTTTTTAACCACATATACTAATATTTGTTGAAATAAGTAAATAATGAAAACTACTGTTTAGTATTATTATTTATTTTACAAATGTATGTGAATAGTTTTGATTAATATGAATAAATAAATGAGTAATCAATTTGTTATATCAGAATGCACAATGAAAAATGATTTGTTTAAAAGTCCTGAGTAAATCTGTTGCAGTCAAGGTCGGCGCAACTTTTTGCGGAGCTTAATTAAAAAAAAAATTAGTTTATTACTCAATTATGTTATGATAAAAAAGCTGATTTTTATATTAATTAATTTTTCATCGGTAGCGGGTAGGCACTGTTTTGCGATCGCGGTGGAGCTTAGGCCTACTTCAGAGACACAACCCTGCCCACGCAAGTCTTGGTTTCTGCTACTTCAAATCCTGAGAGGGAACCATGTCCACCTAAAATCTATCTTCATTTTTAACTCTTCCTATATCCTATCCGAAAACCATCTTCCAACCCGCTTGGCCAGCGTGGAGGATTATGACTATCATACCTTTCAAATAAAAAACGTCGAATCCAGAAACTCTAATACCTTAGGCAAGTAGAGTCACGCACTCACAATCTTGCACTGCACCAACGGTCAGCTTCACAAATTCTGGGGAAGGTAAAGACTTGATATATAAACAAAACATAAACACACCCCAGGGGAAAAAAGAAGACCAAGGAAACATACAAACGTTCAAGATCGCTACATACAATATTCGAACGTTAAGATTAGAAGAACATATGGAAAGACTAGAAAAGGAACTACAGCACATAAAATGCAACATTGTAGTCCTAAGTGAAACCAGATTGCAAGGAGAAAAGACGACGTACCTGAAATCAGAACATGTGTTGTTGCAATACTAGTGAACAAACCCCTAAGACTCCAAATAGTCAAAACGTAAGCAATATCTAGTAGAGTCATCTATATTGTAATACAGATCAACAACGGGTTTGTTCGAGCAACTATAAAGATAAACACAAGATCTAAAAGAAACAATCTACTAAAGAAACAACAATACCCAACCACATATACGCTGTGTAAAAACCAAGACAAATTCTAACGTACACTTAGCAAAAAACTAAGAGAAACAAGCAAGCTAGCACAAATGGAAATAGAAGAACTATCCAAGCACATTACCAAAAGTATACAAACAGCAACAAAGTTAATATGTGCAACACACAAAAGAGACACACAAACTCACAAACTAAAGAATTATTGAAGCAAAAAAGAAACATAACTAAAGACCTGGACAATAACTACAAAATACTAAACAAAAACATAAGCAAAAATACAACACAAAACTCAGAATAGATACCATCGAAACCTGCAAAATCATAAAAGTTTTGAGATCCAAATTGGCCCAGAGACGAACAAAAATAACAGCACTCCGCCAATACTACAGACCTAAAATACAAAACATTAAATTTAAAAAAATCCTAGAAATTGACCAAAAAAAACTGAAGGCAGCTCTAAACCAATAATTGAAGAACAAGAAAAACCCATGCAAAGACCGCATAACGACTAAACTACTCAAAATAGAAGGAGAAAGTTTACAAAAAAATGTCTAAATCCTACTAAATAAAGGTATAAGGGAAGAGTCTATCCAAAATAGATGGCAAAACGCAGAAGTTATTACTCTACCTAAAAAAAGAAACAAAAACAACATAAAAAACTAAAGCCTGATAAGCTTATTATCGCTCCTGTACAAATTCCTAACTAAAATTGTCACCAATAGACTGAAACAGAAACTGGGTTTCTATCAACCAGAGCAAGCTGGGTTTCAAAAGAGATGCAGCACCACTGACCACCTACAGACACTCAGAACCCTCATTGAGAAAAGCAACAAGAACAATATACCCATTTACATCGCTTTTATAGACTACTATAAGGCATTTCATTCCGCTAAAACCTGGGCAGTTCTGAGAACATTTGTTAAAGTTAAAATCGACTCAAGATATTCAAACCTCATAAAGAAATACAAATTCAAATAGACAAAGATACAAAAATAAACAAGATACCGATCAAGAAAGAAGTACGGCAAGAAGACACCATCTTTCCAAAATTATTCCCAGGTGCAATGAAGGAAATATTTAAAGAACTAGACTGAGATTATATAGGAATACCAATTGATAGAGTACACTTTAACCACCTAAAATTTGCAAACAATATCGTCTTTACCAACACAAATTCAGATGACCTACAGACAATGCTAGTACAATACTTCTTCTTTGTCTAACATCGTGTCCCATGTGTAGTGGTTATATTGACTAATCCTCTTCCAGGTTGTGCATAACTCTCTCTATAGTACCGCGCCAGTTTTGTCCCCAAGCTCAAGTCCGTCACTTGTGATGGAGAAGCGCCCGCGCTTACGTTTGCCTTTGGGTTTGCCTTAAATGATGAGCTTTTCTATGTTGTCGTGGCGTGTGATATGTCCAAAGAATTTTAGGATAAACGCATACATCATACTTGAAAGTCGCTGCTTTGGTTTAATTTTGGTTAGAACCGAGATATTTGTGCGTCTAGCCGTCCAACATCCTATGCCATACCCACATCTTAAAGGCATCGATTTGCCGTCTATCGCCAGCTTTAATGTCTCATGTTTCGGAAGCATACATAAAGACAAGAAATACTAGAGCTTTTGTTAGCGCAATTTTGGTTATTTTGGTTTTATTCCGGTCTTTCCATAGCTTGGTAAGTTGAGTCATTGCGGAGTCTGCTATTTCAATACGCCTTCTTATCTCAAACTTGCAGGAGCCGGATCTTTGGATTGTTGCGCCAAAATATTTAAATCTTTCCACAACCTTGCAGTTCCCAACTTGAGCAGAATGTTGCAGACGTTCTGTCTCTCGATCGACAATCATGACCTTAGTTTTGTTGTAATTTATGTCCAACCCATATTCCCTGCTTTTTGCTTCGAATCTATTGAGTAAGGCGGTAAGTTCTTTAGCGGTATTGGCTATCAATAGAGTGTCGTTAGCAAATTGCAGATTGGAAAACTTCTTTTTGCCAACTTTTACATTTTTATTTTAGGTTTTTCAGAATCTACCGCATTACATACTCACCGTAGATATTATATAATAGTAGAGACAGTATACAGTCTTGTCGTACGCCTTTTTGATCTTGCATTTTCTTGAATTGACGTCCACAGTCTTTACAACGGCTGCACTCTTTTTGTATAGTGCTTAAATTAGGTTGGTTAGGTGCATTGGTAGTCCCTCTTAGAACGAGCCATAATTTTTCTCATTGTACATTATCAAACGCTTTGGTGTAATCTACAAAACATAGTTACATGAAAACATTGTACTCGCGTGCCTTTTCAATGAGTTGTCTTGCATCGAAAATCTGATTCTGGTACTGCGTCCTTTAACGAAGCCAGCCTACTCTGGAGCAATTTGATGTGATAGAAATTTGTTCAGTCGTGCTTGTAGGATGTACAGCATTATCTTGCTCGTGTGTGACGTGAGAGCTATTAGACGGTAGTTGTTGCATATGTTCGTCGATCTTTTTTTGAGTAGGGGTACTATTACAGAGATAGACCAGTCCCCAGGCCATGTGCACAACTTTCATACATTTTGGCACAACTCAAGCACCAGATTGTGTTTTCTTTTGTCCAAGGTTTTGATGATTTCCGTCTTTATACCATCAATTTCTGCTTTTTTTTTTTATTTCTTCATTCTTCTGATTGCCGCCTCTACTTTCAAATAGAATGCTCAGTTTTTCCTCGATGTTGCTAGTATGCGTGGTTTCAGTTTTCGTATCATCGGCATATAGAGATTTACAGTAGTCTCTCCATACTTTATCTATTTTGTCCAGCTCCGTAACAAAGTTGTTCTCTGTGTTTCCCAGTTTCAAGGTTTGGGCTTGCAAGTTATACACCAAATCTTTGAGAATATATTTTTTGTGTTATTACTTTTGGCATATCTTTGCAGTTTAGTACATATATTCATGTAGTAGGCATTCTTGTCTCGTCTGAAGTTGGTATGGATGTTGTGGCTGAGCACGTTGTATTGAGGCTAAAAGTATTGTCTAGGTCTTTAGCTTTGAGCACTTTTTTTGCTGCAGTTAGGTTGAGAGTTTTTGTTATCAGCCATGGTTGTTTTTGATGAGTTTGTGCATTTGTGGAATGCTCCGCTAAAGATTCTAGCATTGCCTGTTTATAGTATGTCCATGTAGTTTCAAGGTCTTTGTTCTTGTACAATTATACCAGACATTAAAAACATTGGTTTGGAAATGAACTTGAATAAAACCAAAGTAATGACTTCTGAAAACTTATACATAACCATTAGATATTAAAGGGCCATTTTAGGGATTAGCATTTAAGATAAAATCAGAAACTAGAAAGTTTGGAGAAAAAATTAGATAACGGATGTAATGACGCGAATAGTACAACTGAAATGAAGATAGACTGGTCACGTGGCAAAGTAAGATCAATCAAGGTGGATCAACAGGGTGACCCGATGGCGGCCAGTAAAAAAAGCACTAGAAGACTTAAAAGATGATGGAGAGACAATATTCACAACATCGCAAGAAAAAATAGGATTCTAACAGCCCAAGACAGAAACAGATGGAGGTAATTGGAATAGGCCTACGTTCAGGAGTGGACACATACAGGCTGAAAAGTAAAAAATTTCTCAAAAGCAACTCAACAGAGTCTGATGGGTGTTTTGCAAATTTGAGAAAACAGTTTTTTTTCCGCAGTAAAGGTTTGACGACAAGCAGTAATAGCCGTTTTAAAGTGAACTAGTGTTTAATTAATTAGTATACGATGTAGATGCTCGGTGGGTGGTTGGAAAGTAAAGCATTCTTTTGCATTTATAGTATAACTCAACTGTTTTTTTAAAACTGTTGATGCGTATATTTTTTGCGTTAATTATAAAGAAAAACTAAAAATATTTTTAAAATTTCAATCTACAATAATGATTATTTGTGCATTTTATAGACTTTATAAGATTTAAATATTTGTAAATAAAAGGTATTCCAATAAGAAGTTTCATTTTGAATAGCAAGCTATTTAGGCAGTTGTCAGTTATGAAGCTATTATTTTTTGACATTTGACAAGTAAAAACTACGCCAATATTAAAAATGGAACAATACACGCTTCAACAACGCATTAAAATTATTAAAATTTACTATAAAAATGGTGAAAATTCTTCAGTCACAGTTTGCAAAACTAAAGCACTTTTTGGTCGTCGTATAGCATCTTCTTGGCCGGCAATAGTAAACCTGGTGGAAAAATTTGAGCTGTTGGGACAAGTTTGTGATGTAAAGAATCAAAACCGTGTGCATCGATCAAGAACACATGAGAACATTGCTGATGTAGCCCGACATTTTACAAACGACATTACACTGTATTTTGCATAAAGAATTAGCTCTTAAGGCTTTTAAAGTTTAGTTAACACAAGAACTTAAGCCGGTTGATCACTATAAACGTCGTATGTTTGTTGATTGGGTTCTTCAAATACATTAAAATGATCCGGATATTTATCAAAAAATCATCTTTAGTGATGAGGCCCATTTTCACCTCGGAGGCTACGTTAATAAGCAGAATTGTTGCATTTTGGGTTCAGAAAACTCAAGAATGATTGTTGAAAAGTCTTTGCATCATCAACGTGTCACTGTTTAGTGCGGTTTTTGGTCTGGCGGTGTGATTGAACCTTACTTTTTTTTAAAATGAGGCTTGTGCAACTGTTACGATGAACGGATGGCGCTACCGAGCTATGATTAATGATTTTTTATGACCGGAATTGGAAGATATTGATGTGGACGTTTATTTATAGCAAGACGGCGCTACTTGCCACACAAGCAACGAAACAATCGCAATTTTACAAGAAAAGTTTTCTGACCGTGTTATTTCTCGAAGAGGTGATCACAATTGGGCACCGAGATCTTGTGATTTAACACATTTAGACTTTTTTCTTTGGGGCCACGCAAAAGATAAGTTTTATGCCAATGCTCCACAATCGATTCAAGACCTTAAAGATGGAATTTGTGAAGTTATCGAGGACATACAGCCTCAAATGTGCGAATTGGTCATAGAAAATTTCATGAAAAGAATGTGGTACTGCAACCGAAACCGTGGCGGCCATTTTGACTGATATCGTTTTCAAATGTTAATGGAATACCTTCCTCTTTACAATGAAATAAACATTTATTGATTTTTCTTAAAAAATACCCGTTTTATTTAAATATCAAAATGAAACCTCTTATTGGAAAACCCTATATATAATTCAAGATATAATTATTGTCAATGTAATAGTAATTGACTCTATGCAACTAATATTACACAACGTATAATAAGTTGCATTATTATTTTTTAAAACTAATATTTTAATTTAATCATTAAAAAAGTTAATGTTTTAATTGTGCGTCATTTATCTGACATACTCATACTCCCAACCATTTAAACAAACAAAATCCAGCTCTAATAGAATAAATATTAACAAAATAATAAATTATTCTATTAGTAGCACCCATTAATATATGTATTAGATTTGTAACAGACCACAACTAATTAAATTAAAAAAAATAATAGTAAATAACTACAATAACTTACTATAAATCCGATATTTTATTTAAAAACTAATGTTATTGTATGCAACCAGCAATACACAAAAGCACATTGCGAAGAATACCACGAAAAACAAATATAATAAAATCTTTAAGTAGTCATTACTTATTTTAAATTATTGACTAAATAATAATTTTTTCAAATCATTTTGTTATTATCTGTAATTAAAATTTTACAATGAGTGTAAAATATATTAAAAAAATGATTTGGTTATTATATATTTTGGTCAAAATAAAGTATCCATATTTGTATTTTAATGTAACTTGAAGTAAAGTTTTAAAAAAGTAACCGCAATAAAATTTGCAAGATAAAAAAGCCCAAACTTTACGCAAATAACTAACTAAGTGATGTCAAGCTTTAAACTTAAACTTTGCTTACAAATAAAAGTGTGAGATGACAAAATATTATTTTAGATTAAAATAATTTCATCAATGTAAATTTAGTATATATTATTATTCAAAGCAAATCCACAAGTTATATAATATGCATTTTTTTAGGTCAAAGTGCAAAGTGTATAAAAAAGTTTAATAAGCATGGTAATTCATGCTTTGGCGCAACGTCATACAATCCACTTCATCAATTTTCAGTGTATTGGTCTTTATGTTGATATCTTCCTCCAGCTGAATTTGAGTTTTCAGTAGATATCTCAACGATGCTTGAGCCTGAAACATAAAAAATAAATAAAATAATTATTCAAAATGTTTCATTTCTGCAAGCATAGCCACATCTGAACATATATAGTTAATGATAAAGCAGCACGTAGACCGGTTGTTTTGATGTCATATTGTAAGTTGGTACAAAAAAAGGGTCGAAGAAGAAGTGACATTGAATTGTGCTCTGCGGTGTCGGGGACGTTTGAATTAAAGTATTTTTATAGTGCAATTTTTGTCAAGTTTTCTTTCTTGCTGTCAACTGTAATTATATTTTCAAATATCTCTACAAATTTAAAAACGTCATGGACAACAAATATGGTTGTCAAAGCTAAATTTTGGCTAAAATCATATATTTGGCAAAAGAACAGATTTGTTTTGTGTTGCACAACGTGATATTTATTAAAAGGCCTAAATTAGTAGTCGAATCAACGGCACTAGGTTGTCTATTGTAAGCTGCAACGTCGTATGGTGATTGTGACTCAAGATGGCACGAGACGATGAATCCAGTCTATGATGTACATTATTAACTTTTTTAGGTTAATACGCAAAAAATCTAAAACTAACGTCTATAATGTGACCTTGGGTGTTGTCCGTGTGATGTCTGCTTTGGCCACAGGACTCGACCCACACAAACATTAGAATAATCACCGACAAAGTTAGGTTGCAACAATTGGCGCTCAACGTGAGGTGATTTGGGATAAAAGCACTCCAAGAACACGTCACCACAAAAGAACTTTCAATACCTAGAGGAGCTTATGAAATTGGATGGATTTTTCTTTCTACCTCACCGGAATGATTTCCAGACGCTCCTACCACCTAAGAAACGTCTTCAAAAGTACAACAAAATTTAAACCTATAATAATTGTACTGCAAATTTTTCCTTTCTATAAAACCGAATCTGCAAGTGCTTGATTTGATTACGTTTGATTTGTTCAACTTAGACAACCCAGCAAAGCACCAGAGAGCTAAACCCAAAATTAGCTGAAGTCAGCCACCATCACTGGCTAACATAATTTCTTAAATCTAGACGCGGACCTGGAACCCTATGGGACAATATTTATGGGGCAGCACCAAGATGACATTAGCTAGCTTAAGACTTAGTTGCCTATGTCTAAAGAAACCACGTTCTCCAAACCGGCAAACGTCGTAAAAAAATGGAGGCACAATTGAGCAGTTGTCAACACCGACTTCACAATAAAACAGTAGCCAAAACCTAGATTCAAGCGCATGACGCAAGCCATACGCCTGCAAGGCTCTAACGACAATTGTGAACCTAGTGCAAATTATCAAGTTACAACCATTTAATAGTGATGATACCAAAAATGACTTTTGGACATGACATTAATGAGATTATCCAAAACTGAGTTTATTACATGATCCATTCCTAAAAGTAAATTTTTAGGAACACGCTTCCTTTTACTATTTTTTATTGCTTACCAAAAATTACAGCTAAAGGGTGGTCCATCTAGTGGTATCTTTTTAATCATTTGTTATTTTGACAGTGACAGGTCTTTCCCGTAGGAAATCTTGACAGAAAGTCAGTATCACATCTCCGCAAAACGAAATGAATCGCTTTACGCTTGAACAACGTTGGATAACATTGCAAACTTATTTATAAAGTCAATGTTCTGTAGCCCAAACAGTGCGTTTATTGAAAAGTAGTTTTGGCCCAAATGTACGCAAGCTCATTTAAAAAGTGTGTGAGACTGGCATGCTAGTGGCCAACACACACGGTCCCGCCGTTATACGGTGCGCACTGACAAGAATGTGGCTGCCGTAGCTGAGAGTGTGCGACTCAGTCTTGGAACATCGACTCACCATCGATCTCAACAACTCAACATTTTACGCACCAGCCTGATGCGAGTTTTGCACAATGATCTTGTATTATTTGTTTATAAGGTCCAATTGACTCAGCAACTGAAGGCACACGACTATCCGGTTTGTTATTGCTCAGTTTGGGTCTGAGAGCAGCTCGAAATGGACAACAATTTTCTCAAAAAATTATCTTTTCTGACAAAGCGCATTTTTATTTTGGTGGCTATGTTAACAAGCAAAACTGTCGCATCTGAAGATTGGAAAACCAGCACGTGATTGTAGAGAAGCCATTGCATCCTCAGAGAGTGACAGTTTGGTGATGTTTTTAGAGCGGTGGCATCATTGGCTCATTTTTCTTTGAAAATGCTGCTGGAAACGCCATTTTGGTCAACAGTGAGCGCTACAGTGGCATGATAAACAATTTTTTGTGGCCGGAAATTAAAAACATGGACTTGGACAATTTTTGGTTTCAGCAAGATGGCGTGCCTTGCAACACAGCTCATGCCACAATTGATCTTTTGCTTTTTTTTGTGGGGTGCCGTAAAGGACCGTTGTTATGCAAACAATCGATTAACGATTCAGGCCCTTAAGGCAAATAACAAGCAAGCCATTTGTGAGATAGTGCCAGAAATTATCATCAACGTTTTGGAAAACTGGGTTAACAAGATGCGCTATTGCGAAGCCAGCCAAGGTAGCCACATGAATGAAATTGTGTTTTATAAATAATAGGAATGTTTGGTCTTTCAAATTGATTTTTGCTCATTTTTTTTAATTTTTAAAAAGGGACTACTAAATGGACCACCCTTTACATTAGAGCGTGTCATAAAGACGCATAACCCGTAAAACCCTAATTGATGAGTTTCAAAAGTAGAATTAGCAGGAGAGGGAGAGAGATTGTTGCAACTACAGGTTCCGCAAGGGACGTAGCTTTAAAGTCAACAAAACTGTTACGGCTGCATGCGGCGTTGACATCCATAACACACGCATACTTTGCAACGCGTTCGTAAAAACGTAAAAAAAAAAAAAAAAAAATTTCAAGTTAATCACAACCAAGGCACAGCAAGGAACATCTTATCTGGAAATTTACCGTCAGTGGACAAACCTTAAGTGCTAAAAGTTAATCAAATATACATTGACAGAAAGAGAAAAAAAAAACCACATGACATCAAAAGCCTGGTTACACAGTGCGAGCTAGCATCCTAGCTAGCTTAGTCAGTCATTTGCAGTGCAGCTACTCACACCGTGTGACCCCATCATACGATAATGGCGAGATACAATAACTTGTATGATGCGGTCACACGGTGCGAGTAGCTACACTGCAGTAACTGACTAGGCCAGCTTGAATGCTAATTTGCACTGTGTAACCAGGCCTTTAGTGTTAAAGATTACACAAGTGTACACTATTCAAAGGAACCGGCATACACGCAAAAAACTTTATAGTGCGTTACATTGTCGACACAAAAAACGCAACAAACGATATAGTAAAGTTATTGCTACAAACATTTAATAAACATGCGATGATAGAGAGTAACAAATTTGTGCAAACTCATTGTGTACCATTTAGTAAACGGTTGCCTTCAAAACATCCGCAAAAAACTGCAACTTAAGGTTTGGATAAAAGCATTTTTATGATACCGTGACACAAAAGACACATAGTGGAATCCACCGTTGACACATCTATATTATTTACCACTTCCCAATACAGTGCAATAGTACTAAATTAATGTAATACCCGCTTAACGTGACTAAAAACGATTTTTTTTACTTCAAAAAAACAAAAAAAAAAATGCGTGAATAGTGAGGAAATTTTACTAAAAACCCAATACAAATTCTTATTTTTTCAGACATCAACACCAGCTCAGAACGCAATTGACGACATAATTGCTTAAACAAAACGGCTATTCTAAGTGCATATACAATTTTTTAGTAATATTTATGTTTTTTAACATTTAAAAAGACGGGATCAAAGTGATTATAATTTGTAGGGGGCGCCATAGTAGGTAGCGAAAACAAATGTTTCAAAATGTGCGAACACTTTACCAAGCTACAGTCTCCCAATAATCTTTAATTATAACTTAGACTAGTGATCAACCAATAAGTTAATGACAAGAAAATGGCCATTTCCAGCAACGCTCTAAAATCGCCATTAATAATTGTACTCAAATTTTTCAAAACTATAAAGCCATTGAAATCTATCTCAGCCAAAAGTGTAGCCACTTTTAAATTACGACTCATACAGCAATATAAAAATAAACCTATATCTCAACCTATTTATTGTTAAAACTGTAAAACTAATCTCTAAGTATTTATAAAACAAAGCAAAAACCAGAGAAGAGTTTTGACCTGCCATAATATCCAATTTGATACAATCTAATATAAAATAATGCCTGAATCAAAATGTGTAATTTTATAGTACAAATATGTCAACTAAATTACACAATTTCACACGTTAACTTTTACTTATATCCGATTCGAAGGACCACAAATAATTGACACACATTAAATATTAAACTACTTCACATTTAATAAAAAACACTGTTTTTTATTATTTAAAAAAACCATAAATAAATTAAAAAATTAAATTGTGAATATGTATTTAACACACATACTACAAGTAAAAGTTTACACAAAAACGGTTATTTAAAAATATCAACCTCAAAAAAATATCAATTGATTGTTGATATTACATCATCAAACAATAACAAAACAAATTTATTACAATTCTCCGAATAAGCAAAAATATGTTTATGCAATGTGTATCAATCTAAATATAAATGCGATTATATTCACAACAACAACAACTTTTTATTAGGATTGATTGGCATGGCGGAATTTGTAGTCGACTATAAATATAAGGCACAACATCAATGCAGTTGTGCATTACATTAATTTAAATTAATGGAAATTATAAATCAAAGTAATTCAAGGTTTCACGCTGTATATATACTAGATATTAATTAATCTAAAGCAATTGTAAATATGGCTACTACAAACAGTGCATCGTTTCAATCGCATATTGAAAAAATATTAGAAAATGTAGCAATTAAAAGCAATATTACAAACATGCAAATTAAATATGAACTCGACGGATTTAAAGGAGAAGGTTATCTATCTGCAATTAATTCAGTAGAAGTTATAGGAAGTAATAAGAAGCAATCATTAATTTTAAAAACTGCAACTAAAGATCCTGGTGTTAGATCCAAGCTACCAATAGTTGAAAGTTTTCGGTGTGAAATATATTTTTATGATAAAGTGATGCCAATATATAAAACTCTACAGGCTGATTTGAATACTCCGTTTGAAGCTGTGCCTAAATGTTATTATACTTCTTGTCTAGAATATGAAGAAATCTTAGTTCTTGAAAATTTATTAAAAAATGGTTACGAAAATTGGAATCGATTACAACCAATGGCTCCAAGCAATGTTGAAATGGTATTAAGTGAGTATGGAAAGTTTCATGCAAACTCATACGTACTTAAAATGAAGCAATCAAAGGTATATGATGAAGTTGTCACTGGATTGGGTGATAATATGTATAATTGGTTGAAACATGGACGATTAGTGCATGCTTGTGAAAAATTATGCGGAAAATACAAACTTAAAATTAACGATAAATTATTTGAAAAACAATTCGCGAGTTTTTGTGATGGAATTCAACATTTCATGCTCGAATATGATTATACTGTTGATCCATATGCTGTTATTTCGCATGCCGATTGTTGGAGTAGTAATATGATGTTTAAATATGAGGTAATTATTATTAATTTATTCTTTTATAAATAATTAATTAAATTAATTTCAGATTAAAAATGGAATCAAAGTATTGACTAATATGCGCTTTATTGATTTTCAAGTATGCAGACCTTCTTCGCAAATATTTGATATTTCCCAATATCTTTGTACATGTGCCGATGAATTAATTTGGGACAATTTAGATTATTACTTGCAAATATATTATAATAGTTTGAGTAATCATATGAAACAAATGAAAATTGATTCATCTAAAATAATTGAATTTCCTGTTTTTATGCAAGAATTTAAAAAAAATTGTAAATATGGTTTGATTATTTCTGCACTTTTCTTAAAAACTACGTTATTGGAAGCATCAGAAGCACCTTCTATGGATGATGGTTGTACAGACTTTCTTGATTTGTTTACTGATGATATTAAAAATCAAGATTTGTATGATAAAAGGTTTGATTATTTGGTTAAATATTTTTTTAAACATGATATGTTGTAAATATTAAATTCATAATGCTGTATTTGCTAAATGAGTTGTTATAATAATTGTAATAATTATGTAAATAGTATAACATATTTTCTTATTTATATTTATAAATAATATTTTGTACAGTATAATAACGCTGCTGCGCACAAGCAACAAAAACATGTTTATTTGATTTCTTAACATCACATTTGATAGATGAACTGTTGCGTAAGTAAGTCTTGGTAAGTAATATGTATGTTTTGCACGGTTTAAGCGTGCATAATTAAGCGTAAAATAACGTTTAAAATCAATTACTCAAACCCAATCCAATTTCAAAGCGGCCAACCAAATACAGACAATTGTTTCGGTTTTCACAAATTCTCATCAGTTCATCTTGGTAGTAAGGCATCGTTTCATAACTGATTTACACAAGTTAGATAATAATTGGTGGTGCAAAGTAGTTGTAGCTTCATCATGTTGCTTCAATCACAACTGGCAACCAAATTGCAATTGGAGTTGGATTGGGTTTGAGTAATAATAATTGATTTTAAACTTTTGTTTTTCATTAAACTATATTTGTATAGTACGAGGAACAATGACAGACAATATATTTCTGCAATAAAAAGTAAACATCTAATATTTTTAATCACTTTTTGTTGTGATTTATGCAAATTAAAAAGTTTACTGTAATAAAACAAGTGTGCGAAAAGAAGCTGTTAGATAAATTACTTTACAGTAAGCAGTAGAACAATAAAATGTTCTCAAAATTGATTTGAAAAAAGCTGAGATGAAAAAATTGCTTTTAATTTATCTATTGATAGTAACTTTTTATTTTAGAACAATTATACAATAATATTAAGTGACAACGGTCAAGCGTCGACAGACAATATTTTTATGAATGCGTTTGATCAAGAAGAACAAACCCTATTACTTATAACGGTAAAATATATTAGTAATAAAGCGTTGCGTTGGCTTAACACGTTAGCAGTTCGTTGAACCCATCAACTCCCTTTAAACAAGTTATGAAACTTATGAGGCGACATAAAACAACTTTAAAACTAATAGTGTCACAGTTTATTTTAATTTAGGTAAGTGCAAATGTTACTAATCAACGATATACGCTCTAGTCAAAGATATAGACTAACCAAGAGTACGGGATTAATATCAAGCGTTAGCCAAGCCTACTCATCAGCTAATTGTAAAGGAAGGTGTCCACTAAGACTCATGATTTTACCATCTTTGGTAGTTAGCCATTTATACGTCACTACTGGCGTTTTAGTCTCTTCTCTGCTTTTAAATATATATGTTAGCTGACAATCTCGTATCCGTTTATATGTGTTATGTCTGTAGCATTGTTGTTGCCTTGATCTATAATCGTGATTTTTATTTTGCTCATGTTAATTTTTTGTTCGTAGTTCTCATTTTTTGTTTTTAATTTCTGAGCTAGAACTGTAAGTTCTTCTGCTGATGATGCTAACAACAAGACAGTGTCGGCAGCATATTGAAGATTTTTTATGGGGGTTTCTCCTACAACTGTACCTGTATTCCAGTTTTCTAAAATTATCCTCATTATGTATTTAATATATACATGGTGAGTCGGAAGGAACGGACCAAACTCCAGGAGTGTATTATACACGTGAAAATAATGTAAAAAAACTTAAATGTTGTTATTTGATTTTTATTTGTTTTCAAGTTACAGCGTAATTAAAAATTAACAAAGTTTTATACATTAACGTTTTAGTTATCATAGCGTTCTTATAATAAATGTTCAAAAATACCGCCATTTACTTCTAAAAAATTTCTGCTTTGTCTACGAAGGGCTCGTGTTGGTCTCTTGATGGAGTCATGTCTTTGTTTAAGATTGGCTGCAGCATTTCTAATAAGTAGAATTAGTTTGTTCCGAGTGTCCATTTTTACTTTGTACACTTCATCTTTGAACCAGCCTCACAAACAATAATCTAATGCTGTGAGGCTTGGAAATTTTAGAGGCCAACTAATAGGACCATGGCGACCAAACCAGGCCCTGGAAACCTTTTGTCCAAATGTTGCTTGACCTGACAAGCAAAACGTGCAGTAGCTCTATCGTGCTGGTGGTAGTACATTTGCATTCTGATGTTTAAAGGAACATCCTTTAGTAGTCCGTGTAATTTATTTTGTAAAAAAATTAAGTAGTTGGCTCCTGTGAGGCAATTCTCCAAAATGAAAGGGCCAATTAAATAACCATCAACCATACCACACTTAACGTTTGCCAAAAACTTATGTTGAAAATTACTTTTGACTGTTGCCTGGGGATTTTTGTCTGACCATACATGACAGTTGTGGGTATTATTAATGCCGTCACGAGTGAATGTTGCTTCATCTGTAAAAAGTATGCGCGATACAACACCAGGATTATTATTTATTCACCGACAAAATTGTATACGTTTAGGATAATCTTCCGGTTGTAGGTTCTGTACTCTCTGTACATAGTATAGATGTAAGCCTTGCTCATGGAGTGTGTTTATTACTCTTGTTTGTGGAATACCCAATTAAATACTAATTCTTTGTGAGCTGGTCGCTGCATCTTCTGCTACTATATCCAGAATATCTTCTACTTCTTCTAAATCTTTTCGAGTAGCTCGTTCAGATGTTATGTTAACACTGGGAAGCTTTCCGGTATTGCACAGTTTGTTGAAAACTTTGATAAATACATTTTTATTAGGATGCCTCTGATGTAGAAACCGTTGACGATATTCTTCAACAGCATTCCTATTACAAAAACCATAAACAAACAGCATATTTGCATATCCTAAATTTGAATAAGTGTGTGGCATTTTTTAACACTTTAATCGTACAAACAAAATAAACAATAATTACCGTCACACTGACACATTATCAGAACAAAAAAAGCTATCAAATGTTTTAGAACGTCGAACATGGCATACTAGATAAAAAAAATAATTATGCTATAACTTGAAAACAAATAAAAATCGGATAACAACATTTGAGTTTTTTTACATTATTTTCACGTGTAGAATACATTCCTGGAGTTTGGTCCGTTTCTCCCGACTCACCCTGTATATTAAAGAAAATTGGTAATAGTATACATCCTTGTCCCGCTTTTTTTATGTTGCATAGATTTCAGAAGTACTTTTGCCTTACTATTTTTGTATAGCTGCTAAATGAGCTGAGATGATGGGGAACAACCATTTTGCAAAGCATGGTCCAGAGTTTTTTCTATTTGTTGATTTCTCGGGTTTTTTCAATGATTTGTCTTAGATTGGAAATTTGTTCACGAGTGCCCTTCCTTTGACAAATTTGGCTTGTTGTTTTGGAATTTGTTACAACAGGTATGGTGTGAGTTTTTTGTTAATAATTTTGATAAGAATTTTATTGGCGTGTGATTTAAAAGCAATATTATGAATACCGGTTCTAGCCAGTCATCAGGCTATTGTCCTGTTGTTCATATTCTATTACATATTTTATGTAATATGTTGATCCCTCTTTCTCCTACCGCTTTAATGATTTTAGCTGTGATGTTATCTGCTCTTGGTAATTTTTGGAGTTTAAGCTTTTTTATTGCATCCTTTATTTCTTCCTGTAAGATAGTTGGTTTTTTCTTTATATTTTGTTTGTATTTGTCTGTTCTTTCATGGTCATTAAATAGGTTTTTGCAGTATTTTTTCTTTTGAGTGTTTTGTCTAAACAATTTTTTTTTGTTATTAATTTGTGGTCTGCGTGTTATTGTTCTCTTCTGTGATATGTACCTTCAGTTTAAGTTTGAAGCAAGCTGTGAGTAGTTTATGGCCACTGTCACATTCTGCTTCAGGAAAGGTTTTTGTGTTTTGGATAGACGTTCTTCACAGTGTGTGTATCAGTATGAAATCTATCTGGTTCCTACATCGATCGCTCGGTGATTGCCAAGTATACAGATGGGTTTAAAGAGCAAAATCAAATCTAAAATCTACCAGGACAAAGACCAAAGAAGACAATTTTTTTATGTCGCAGGTGTATGGAAAAAAATAATACTTTCATACATTTGCTGAGTCAATTTGAAGCTTATAAACGGCAACGCACAGCTTCCTTTGGCAAACACAACGTTAACAAAGCAGAGCTAAAAGTAATCTATTGGCAAACAATACTGGGCTTTATTAAAACCACAGAGCTGCTAAAGGAGTAGAACATCAAAAGTGTACAACAAGATCAATGAGACCGCAGTGCAAGAGGCGCCAAGCAAACCATCTCAGAAAGAAGAAGAAATATAGGCTTTTTAGTCAATAGAAACCAGTAGAAACCTGACATTACTAAACTATTTGAAATTTTTCTTTCTTAATTATGTACAAAAAATTGCTTGAGCGGGGGGGGGGGGGGGGGGGGCTTGGGGCACAGCTTATAAATTACAAAAGAGTAGTATAGAATAGTATAGCACGCTTGCCCGTCCAAATGTATTTAATATGTTTTACATTAGTTGTACCAATCTTGCTTTTAAACATAATAAATTTAGTTGTTACTAAAACGTCAGAAAAGGGTGCAATATCTGATTTTTTGATAATTAATATTTAATCGGGTAGATGGGGCAACATGTTTATGAATTACAATAAGATAGTTTACAACACTTTGGACATCTTTCCAAGTGTATGTTATCAAGATAATGGATAATTCTCACATTATATTGATTCCTCTTGTTTTTGAACATTAGAGAATTAATACAGTTGCTAAAGAATGTAACAACGTAACAACTAAAGTCTTGAGGACTGACACAATATTTTGTCATAAAAAAACTGATTGCTATTTTTTACAATTTGTTACCTTTTTAAGACCTTTTTGCCAGTTTGAAATATTTGCTATAAGTTAATTGATTTGATAATCATTTTGACTATTTGAGTTTATTTTATGTTGTGTTTGACTGTTTTAGTAATTTCATTGACAATTTATGTTTTTGACAATTTGAGACAATTTATAAGTTTGTTTGAGTTATTTTTGAGTGTTTGAAATAGTTTTTATAAATGTGTATCAAATTTAAACAGTTTTTTATCTTTTTGAAGTTTGTAAAAACCTTTTTGACAACTTGCGATATTTGTTGTAATTTGTTGTTAGTTTCAACTTATTGATTGGCAATTTTATTTCTTATATGTTTGACTGTTTTTGTTATTTTTGATAGTTTTTAGAATACTTTACAAATAATTTTTGACAGCTTATTGACGATTTGAGGTTATTTTATGTTGAATTTGAAAGTTTGAGACAATTAAAAAAAATTTAGTATATTTTTGACAGTTTCAAATATTTTTATAGGTTAATGTCATTTTTGACAAATATATCTTATAAGTTAATGTTATTTTTAAAAATTTATTGGAAATTCTATTACATGTTTGGCTGTTTTTTTTATTACATGTAAAATTTGAAAATATTTTATGATGTTTATCACAGTTTTAGGCAGTTTTTAAAAGTTTAACCAATCATTTTTGAAAGTTTATTAATAATTTAAGGTTATTTTATGATCTTTTTGACAGTTTGGTATGTTTTTTATAGGTTAGGTTAGGTTAGGTTAGGTTTTTTTACAGCGTAATAACAATTCTATTACATGTTTGACTGTTTTTGTCGTTTTATCTACAATTTTAAACAAGATATTTTTGACAGTTTTATGATCAACTATATGATAGTGAATAACAAAATAGTTTTGGCTGTACTAACGCCTTCTACTGATGTACTCATTTAACTTATTACATTTGTAAGAGGTTCTAGTAGATCCAAAACTAGTAATGTATTTGTAAAAATAAATTTGTGATAAAAACATTCATATTTCACTTTCAGATTTTTTAAGTTAATGTTTTTTTGACTATTTGAAAACATTTAATGATATTTAATGAAAGCCTTTTAACAATTGACATTTTTTTGACGTTTTATTATTTTTGAACAGTTTTTAAACATTTAGTGACATTGATTGTAAGTTTTTTGAAAATTCTATTATGTGTTTGACACTTCGTAAGTTTTTTTGATATTTTTTTTAGTTTGAAATTAATTTTTTTTAAGTAAATGTTATTTTTGACAGCTAGTTGACAGTTTGTAGACATTTTGTGATATTTTTGACAGTTTGCAACATATTTAAAGTTTCTTATAACATTTTTGACAATTTGTAAACATTTGATAGTATTCATTGATAGTTTTTTGATAATTCTATTACATATTTGACTGAATTGAAATTTTATTGATAACACAATTTAATAGACAATTGAAGGTTTTGGATTTTCTAAAAAGTGCAAAAGTCTATTTATAAAGTGTTAAAAATAACAAAATCCAGCTTTGAAACATTAAAATATTGCACTAAATCTAGCAAAAAACTGTTAAAGAGTGTAAAAGTTTTTATAAAATCTTAAAAATATCAAAATATTGATAAAAAAAAATAAAAATTTGGCTATAAACTATTATAAAACATTCCCGCTGCGATTGTAACACAGTATACACGCATAGAATTCTCTCCGTATAAAACAAGTTAATTTGCTTTAAGTAAATAACAGTTTATTATATATTTAATATGTGCACGGTATCTTGTTTTGCATAAGTGATAATTATTACAACAAACAGTTTGGCCCCACCAAGGGTCTAAACTAATAATTATTATGGAAGGCCTGGAATACAACAGTTCGCAATACGAGACGGACGACGTGGACGCAGGCAGCCAAACCGGTTCTTTCGCGGATAATCCACATTCAAATTCGCAAAGCGATGAATTAAAAGAACTTTCTCGCAAGAAAGGTAAAGCCGAAAATTATTTTAACTTAAGTGGAAAAGATAAAACAACAAGTACACTATCAACTTCTGGAAATAAATCGACCACAACTGATAAGAACCAACAACAAAAAAACTCAACATACACCAATACAATAAACAACAAATAAGCTTATAATAAATAACTACACCCACGCTTTTTACATAGAAACACTGGCTCGATGTTCTCGTACTAAAATGTCCGATCTTTGGTGTCGAGAAAATAATAACAAAAAAGACTTTTATCAACAAAATCGGGTTTTATTATTAAAACAAATAACAACAAAGAATTAACAACAAACATGCTACAAGCATTATTAAATGCAAAAATTGTGAAAAGCTTTAAAGAAACTTCTTTGAACAAACAACACTCAAACAAAATACCAACAGCTTCTTATTCAGCGGTTATCGCTTCAGTAGATCAGGAGATTACTGACTAAGAATTAAGTAATGCACTCAAATCTAACACAATAACTCATCAATATTGCAAATGAATTATATCAAGAGTAACCGGGCAAGCAACATACAAAATAAGGATCATAACAGCTGACGTGGACTCCTATCAGAAGCTTATGCAACATGGTGTATTTTACAAAAACAAACACTTTCCCGTATATGAAAGCATCGCACCTGCCCCAATACCTATTCCATGTGGCAAACTTACATCGTTTGAACACACCACAGACAACTGCACTGGAACCATCACCTGCGGCAAATACGACAAAAATCACAAAACCAGTACATGCACCACAACCCTACCAACTAAATGTACATCATGCCACGAAGAAGGACATAAAGCTTGGTCTCTAAAATGCAGAAATTGTCCAACTAAGCCAATTGAAAATATCCCCAACGTAAGAGTTAAATCAGCAAACAAAAGGTCAGCAGATATAGACTCTAAAATCACAAAATCATTCAGAATTCACTCACCTATTACAATTCATGACTATATTATTGACAAGTACATTTCTCAAATTAACTCTCCAAATAACACAAACCGACAAGCGTTAATTAACAAACTTAAACATCGCTTTATTGAAACTCATTACCCCAATCCCAAAACGTCGACTATTAAATTCTTTTACTTCAACATCAATAGCTTTCTACGTAAATCTCTAATTATTAAAAATTTTCATACTAAAGAAAATATTTCATGTGCCATGTTTGTAGAGACTAAAACTCTAGACCCTATTTTATTTCATAATTGGTCAATAATCCAGCTAACATTGTCAACCGTAATTATAAAAGAGGTTCTGTTACTATGGCAAATTCTACTATCCAGATTAAAAAAGACAACCCCCAAGTATTAATAATCGTTTAAATGACTGTATACATTTTTCAATCTCTTTCCAGAAAGAGAAACTTCACATATTTTTAGTCTACATACATCCTACTTCTAATATAGAAGATAACATTTTTATAAAAGCTTTCTTATATACTCATTCCTTAATTATTGGCGATTTTAATTTAAACCTTACAAAATCCCGCCACTTGCAAAGTTTTCTTTCAAATTCCAACTTTTCCAGAATCCCTACCTCTCCTACATTTATTATGAATGACAATCAAAGCACAACTCCTGATATATTACTGTGCACATCAACTATAAAATCAATAATTCATTCAATAAATGTTATCTCTGACCTTTGTTCCGACCACCTAGCCATATCCTTTGAAATAAATATTGAACCACTAACCGTACCATACCCTGAGTTATCTTTTAACTTGAACCGCTGCAACATAAACCAAGTCAACAAGGAGGTAATGGCATTTATTCAAACTAGTAAAAGCACTTCACCAACAAGCATCTCTTCATTTTTATATTCAATATCAAATTCTATTAAAAATAATACGCCTAAAAAACTAAAATTGTACTACAACTACCCGCTACCACCGTTCATTCTTAGACTCATAAAATATAAACGACAATTATACAGAGAATTTAAAATAACAAACGACAGAATTTTGAAAAGACAGTTCAATGACTTAAACAAACATATACATAATTTAATACAATAATACAGAAATGACACATATATTAACGAATGCAATAAAAATAACGACAAGAAAGGGAAATCATATTTTCAAGAGATAAAAAAACTTACAAGATATAAACGGACTTCTCAAAGTCACAACATTACGGACCCAGTGACTAATATCACACTTTCTTCAGATATTGACATAACTAACGGTTTTTGTAATCATTTTAAAAACGCATATACTTTTTCCAAATCAAATAACTTTGACGACAATCACTTACAGGACGTAAATACATGGTATAAGACATTTTGTAGACAGATCCACTTAACGCCAGATGACGAACATATAGATGAAGAAATTTATTACGACACATTAAACCGCGGCAAAAACTCTGCACCTGGACAAGACTTAATGACTATACAAATTTTACGACAATTGGACCATAACATTCATCTTTACATAATAAGTATTTACAATTATTGTATCAAACACCAATATTTTCCTAATGAGTGGAAAGCGGGAGTTAATATTTGCATTCCAAAAAATAATTGCAACTTAACTCATCCAGGCAGTTACCGTCCCATTACACTACTTCCAGTCTTAGGAAAGCTATTTGAATCTTTAATTTAAATTAAACTTCTAACTTATACTAAGAATAAAATACCTATTACGCAGTTTGGTTTTCGAAAAAATATGTCAACAACCCATCCATTAACTATCTAACCTAACTTCAAATATCCAATCATCCCATCTTGAAGGCAGGCATTCGAGCGTTTTGTTTATAGACATAAACAAAGCGTTTGATTCAGTCTGGCATCGAGGCCTCCTATTTAAACTATCTAAACTAAAAGTTCCACCATACCTTATTAACATAATCAACAAATTTCTTGAAAACAGATCATGTCAAGTACGTTTACGCTCAGTATACTCTCTTCCATTTTCTCCTCAACAAGGTGTTCCACAAGGCTCTCCTCTCTACGCTTTTATATAATTGGGAATTAGTTTTGATACAAAATTAAATTTTAAATATTATTCACAATCTATTAAATCAACTATAATAACCCGTGCCAAACACTTTTGATCTTTAACATACAAACACCAAGGCATTGACATAAAGTGCGCGAGTCATATATATAAAACCATATGTCGGCCGTTGCTTGACTATTCATCTATACTTTTCCTAAATTTTAGTAATCCCACTCTCCAAAATTTCTATGTAGTTGAACGTTCTTCCCTGCTAGCAATTACAAAACTCCGCCACCCTAACAACTCCCTACATAATCCTTCTAATCAGTTGCTATACAAAAAAATAAAAATAGAACCTCTAGATGAACGGCTCCGAACACAGCAAACAAAATTTTGTAACAATAATAATAATAAAAAAATCCCATCTGACTTACTAATTACCAGAAACGCATTTATTCCCTCCAAATATAAAACCCCATCTCTACAATAATTAATCACTACTCTTCGAGATGACAGTACAACAGAAGACTAACTAACCCTCATAATAACATATAATATAATTATTAACCATTTAAAAATAATCTTTTTTTTTTAAATTTTTTTTTTCTGTAAATAAAATATTATCCTGGGCTGAAAGACTACGGTCGATGGCCATTTTAAGAGAAAGATTAAAGTCAATCTATTAATAATATTATCTGTATGTATGTATATGTAAATATTTGTACGTTTCTTTCTTTTGAATAAAGATATATAATAATAATATTATAAAATTTAAAATTTGATTTAAAAAACGTCAAGAATACTAAAATCTAGTCAACAAAAATTAAATATTGTCACAAAGCACCAAAATCGAGTCATAAACTATTGAAAAGTGTTAAAAAACATAAAATGTAAAAAATAGCAAAACCAATCATAAAATACTTTAATATTGTACCAAACTCCAGCCAACTGTTAAAAAAAACTATTAAAAAACTATTAAAAAGGTAAAAAAAAATAAATAAAAATAGCAAAATCCGTGCATGTTTAATATTAAAAACGCTGCCAATATTTTTTTACTTATGTCTACTACAGTATGGTTTTGACCTTGCATTGCGCCAGTTTTTTCATTTACTTGTTGTTATTGAAGCAATATTTCTGTTTAAAATAAACAGCTCTAAACTTGCATTGTCAATAAATAGTAGCATAATACCAGTAAAGTGACATACTTTGATTAAAATTATATCATCAAATATATTAAATACGCGTTAGAAAACATAACTTTACTTTTTTTAAAGGTACAAGGTTAAAAACTACAAAATTGCTGGTTGAATCCGAAGCAATGCGTGCGAGTGCACTTTTACTATTTATAAGATTAATTAATTATTGATTAACTTCACCTCAGCTATCATGTGTTGCAATCTGCTCACATTTCCTCTCAATTCACGGACTTCGTTGACTAAATTAGTTTCCACTAAATCTTTGCATAATTCAATGCCTGGTCGTTGGGCTCTATTACCTAGCCTTGTATGTGCTAAAGCCATAAAACCTTCCTTTTCAGCAATTGCTTTTTCTAGACGAGTTATTGTTCTTGTCATTTCATTAGCCTGACGAACAACCTACAAAAATAATCTTATAATAAACACATAAACACTAAAAACAACTAAATTCACCTCAGAATGTTGCAACTCTAATTTTGTTTTGGACTCCTTTGTTTCTTCAATGCGCCTTCTGAAAGCCTCATTAGTAACATTGTACTGATTAATCAAATCTTGCATGGATTGATTAATTATCATATCAACATATGCTCTCATGGCTCTTGCACTGTTAATTTCTTTTGAACCTCGTTCTATATTATTTTTGGAAAGCTCTTCCCATTCTTCGTTTGTAATAGTACTAAAAATTACCAATAAAATATAAAAATTAAAATATAAATAACAAAAAGTTTTGTAGGTATTACGCTGGATCTAAAGGTGAAAAACCATGATACATGCTCAGACACATGCTATGCTCATTGATGCTGTAATTATATTGATCAATTTTCACCACATTGCCTTTATCTTCCAAATCTCGGTCCATCAAGTATGTTGTGCTGCGGAGGCGACGAGTCTGCTCTGTTGACTGTTCTAAATTCCTCATAAGAAGGCTCATAACTCCTTCAATAACATCTCTTTCTTTTAAGAGCTCACGTTCTGCATCATCATGGCACTAAACAGAAATAATGATATTTGTACAAGAGAACCTTGTTTGTTATTATTTTATTTAATATTATAATAATTTGTCTAATTTATTTAAGTAAAAATTTTTTTTTTATTCCCTGGGAAGTAAATTTATTTTTATTATAAAATAGTAAGTACAGTAACAATATTTAATTCAAATTATTTGTTTATGTAAAAAAAAAAATTTTTAATGTAGCTACACTGCAACAGTTTATTATTTATAATTAAAAAAATTATTGTAAAATTTAATAGATTATGTGAAGTTTGCTGATCTGTTTTCTTACCAAATCAATGCCAAGTCTGCCTTCTCGAAACAAAATGCATTTTTTACATGTAATAAAACATTCTGCAATGCATTTCAAAGCGTCGTTTATTCTATCCGCGTATAAAGCTAGATTATCCATTTCTTTAACAACTTCTTTTCTTTGCTTTTCAATCTCACCCTTCATGAATTCAAGATCTTTAATCTTCTGGTCAAGATTGTGATCGACATCTCGCTTATTCAATTGAGTTATTTCTTTAACTTCTTCGTTAACCTAGATAATAATAATAAATATTAAATTAATGTTGAAGCTATATTAGATTAATAATTAAACCACACGTTGTTTGAGTGGCATTATCAGGCATTAATTATCTGAAATATGTCGCAATTTAACAAATAAATCTTTGAAATCCAAACGTGTGTTTTAATTATTAATATAATTTAAAATTATTGATTATATAATGTATTATTTTTGTTGATTTTTACCCGATCGCATTCATCAATAACTTTATCAGCTAGAGCCTGCTGGTCTTGACTTGTTCTGTATCTCTGTCTGTTGTTGAGATACCATTCTGTCAGAGTAAATCTACAAAATAAGTTTTAAATTAAAATTAAGATTTAAAACTAAAAATAATGATTGTAATGTCTCAAACATTCTTTTTGTTTATGTTCTGTTTTAATATAATATAAAAGTAGCTGTTTTAATTAATCTTTTCAGACTGGAATTTGTTGTGGCATTTGTGTTACTTACTGTTACTATTCAGTTTGCAAATACAATACGTTAATTTTAATAATTAGATATTTACCTGGGTGGTGGTGGTGGGATTGCCACCAAGTGTTCGCTATATAGCGTCGAGTAAAGATGCTTTTTCTTTTTCAAAAATGCCATAGTTAATTATTTTATAAAAACTTGTAAAAACTAATATTTTCTGCTACGTTTTAGAACTAAATGTCATAATGACTGAAGGGTTGCATTATAAAAAGCAGCTGTAAAATGTATTTGTTTTATCAATACAGATGCCTTGGTGACAAGTTAAATAACAAATTTATTATGTCACTAAGATACTGATTATGGATTCAACAATATAAAAACTATTCAAGCAGCTTGATATTTTCTATAATATAAAGTTAATGTTCATTCAAGTATGAATTCATGTGTTTTATAACACCTTGCTGACGGTGAAATAAATTGTAATATTTGTTTTTGAATATCTTGAATGCATAAAGTGAATTTAATACTAAAACTAAACAATTTTTTACAACTCTAAAATAATTTCAAATTACACAAATTAGCTAAAAAAGTTTAAAGTTAAAAAAAAAACCATAATCAAAAGTAGCGCAAAGTGTTTTAAAGTTTAAAATGAGAAAACAAATGCAGTCATAGACCTGCCGGGAAACTAACCAAGAATTTGCAAATTAGGGGAAAATAATGGTTTTGTATTTGTGCTACATCTCACTAAACAATAAAACGAAAAAGAATTCTAACTTTTTTTTCTGTCTTATTTCTTACAAAGACAGATATTGGCTTTGTCCTTAGGTATTTTTTTAGTTTTTTTATATTTTTATTAAGTTTTTCCTTCATCATTTTTTTTATAAATATTTTTTGTAGCTCCATTAAGTGTATCCCCTTTGGTAGTCCTAAATTTGCCAGTTTAATTTTATTGTAGTGAGATTTTAAAATATCCATTTGGGGTTACTTCTTTGTGTAGGGAACTCTGACTATTTCAAAAGTTGCATTGTTTGTCAACCTAAAGATGGCGTATTTACCGTACGAAAATTGCTCAGTCAATTCATTCAGTTTGCTTTCTTTAGGCAATTCTTTTTTTTTTCTCTTTAGTCAATGTTTTTCTCTTGTCTATGCTTTTACCGTCTGTTCTTTGGTAGGCATAGTTTTCTTTGCTTTCTTTGTTTGTTTTGCTTCCATTTAGCTTTTTACTATTTTTTTCGTTGTTTTCTATGGTTTTTGAATTGTGTGTTTTTTTTTATTTTGGTTTATCTAGATATTTATTATTTTTTATAAATACTTACTGAAAGCTCCATGTCCGGTGAGTTGTTGTGTAGTACGTCGCTGGTTTCCTCTACTCATTTTTTTATTGTTAATATTAGTTCTTTTGTCTATTCTCCCTTTTCTTCTTTTTTCCACTGTTTCTGTCATCTTTCCATCGTATTCTTTCTTGTCCGTCTCTTTTCTTTTTGTTTACTAGTTTCTTTATTTATCATTTTCTTTATGTCTAATCTTTTTTCTATCATTAAATCTGCAAGTAATGTTGCCTCGATTACCTCTAGTGTCTCCAGTAACACCGTCTTGTAAGCTCTGCAGATCTTTAACGAGCTTGCTTTTGTGGTTCGTTTTTTGTCTATTTTTTTTGTCTTTAAAGCGCCTCTCCATGTTTCTGTGGTGTACAATAGTTTACTTTTAGCCATCATTGCTATAGCTGTTTTGCCTCTTCTCTTGGTCCTTCTTTGTTTGGCATAAGTCTACTAAACATTACTTCAATTTTTTTTGTTCTTCTTACCGTTTTCTTAACTAATTTGTTTAATTTCTTTGCTTTAAGTGTAACTCCGAAATATTTAAACAAATTTTATATAGTTATTATTTGTTTTTTTATTTGTATTTTCCTATTTCTTATATTATTTCTCTTTGTCTTCAGATCTAACCCTTTATTTCTCATCCATTTCTTTATCATCTTATTGCCAACTCTAACTTTTTTTTAAATATTTCTGTCTATATTTCTACCTACCAGAGCTACGTCATCTACAAATGCTGTTATTGTCACTTTTTCCGGCAGCCACATTCTGAGTAGCTTGTTATAGAATAAATTCCACAGTTTAGGCCCAAGTGTAAAACCCTGTGGTACTTTTTTGGTCAACTTAATTTTTTTATTCATAGTAGATTTTTTTCTTGAAAGTAACTCTATATTATCTTTATAGTTTTATTTGTTGCTGCTTCTATAATTGCTTCCTATAGAATGCTATTGAAAGCATTTTGTATATCTAGCGTTATTATAACGCAGTGCTTTTTTGCTTTGTCTTTTACCTTTTTAATGGTTCCAATTTTTACTTTGTAAATCTATATATCTATAAAAATTTGAACATTTTTAATTTCTTGTACAATTCTACTTATGATAACTTTTTTCATAATTTTTGCTAATATTTTGATCAAGCATATTGGTTTATATGCCTTTGATTTGCCTGTTTCCTTCTTTTTTCAGTTAACACTAGGTTTGCTTCTTTTTAGCAGGCCAGAAATGTTTTTTCTTTCAGACATTTGTTAATTATTTGTGTTATCTGTATCACATTTTCTTCTAACGCTGCTTTCACTATCTTTGTTGTTATCTTGTCCGCCTTGATATTAGGTAGTTCTTTTATAATCTACCATCAAATCTCTTCCACTGTTGCAAGGATTGTTTTTGTTTTGTCAACTATTTTTGCTAGGTACAACTCCTATAGTGGGAAACAATTTTTCAACTATTACTTCTTCACTCTCTTCTTCCTTAAAGCAAACTGCCTAAATTTCTCCTAACTTATTCATTAGTATTTTGTATGGCTTTTCTCAGGGATCATTATTTATGGATTTTAATATTTCTTTTCAGCATCTTTTCTTACTGTCCCTGATTGCTTCTTTCAGAGTTTTTCTGTACTTTTTTAGTTTTTCAGTTTTGTCAGACTCGTTTCCTCTTCTTTTTTGTTCTTTGCTGTTTGTATTGTTTTTTTCTTGCTTTCCTTGATCTCTTTGCACCACCAGTACGGTCTTCTTTTTCCTCTTTTTCTGTACTTGGGGATTGATTCTTTTGCTGCATTTTTCAACTTTTCTAAGTACTTTTTACATCTTTTTTCTATGTTTTTGTTTTTTGTCATTTTCTCTGCTTTCATAACTCTTTTTATCATGTCTCAGTTTATCTTTTTTATGTTCCATCTTTCTTCTCTTTTGTCTTTTTTGCGTTTTTCGTTTGTATTGTATTGTATGTGTTTATGTAGGCTCAGCAATTCTTTTTCTGTAATTATCCAGCCCTCTACTACTCAAGCCGTTTCCCACTTTATTATAGTAAATCAATTTGTTGCATATTGTAAGATTTACAAGCGATATCATTTCCTCAAGAATTTGTCTTTTTCTGTCGCACTTAACATGACAAAGAACAAGCAGAGTTAGCAACATATAGAAAAGCACTAGAAAGTGCCCAAAGAAAGTTGCCACTAGAATAGTAAGCTTTTACGGAACAACATTAACTTAAGCAATACAAGTCATTGCGGGTGTTATACCTATCTACCTACTTATATTGGAACGTAAGCATAAGGTCAAGAACAGCAAGACGGCAGACAAATCAAAAAGACGGAAGGATAAAATGGCAAAATGGCAACAGAAGTTGACCCAATAAACTAAGACAATTCAATGGATTAATCCCCAAAGTCGCGTTATGAATATTGCGCTTACATGTAGAGAATCTGTTGCAATTTTTAACCGGTCATGGACGTTTTAAAGCGTATCTGCTACGTGTTGAAACAACAGAAACTGACAAGTGCAACTATTGCAGAAAACATGATGCACCAAAACATACAATCTTATAGTGATCAAGATATTAACAAAGAAAGAAAGAAAAAATCAAAAGATTGTTAACTGTGTATACTAAAATATAATAGGATGCAGTAAAGCAGTACTGCAAGGTTATTCCGCTACTACTAAAAATTAGAAGAGATTTTAATCAAGATTTATTGATTATTTTGTGTTGGTTTGAGAGGAAAATTTTCTAAAGACTTGTGCCGGATTCACTTTAATGAGAAAAGTAATTACCGACTAAATCCTTCCTTTTTCAGTGTAGAAAACCTGTAAGTTCAAGATTGTATGGTTTATGGACCTTTTGTTTGGAGATAGGAACTTTAGGAGGTGATTGAAAAAGACGCTTTGTAGGCTGTGAGATGTGGATTTATTTATTTTAGGTTTTTAATTGGTTAATTGATTAACCGGACGTTTGTATATTAAAGTTTCCTTGTCTGACTCAGCACTTGCCAGCTTCTATGAGTTGTCGTAGTAGGAAAAAGGTCAATCCAAGTTTTTTTTTTTTTTTTTGGACAAACCATAAAGCTCTGAGTATTCGCAAAGTCAAACTGTTGAAGACCTCAAAACAATTGAAATGTCAGTTTGCGGTTGTGTTCCAGGCTAGGGACGCATAGGTAGTTTGTAGTCAGAAGGTATATGTAAAGATCTGGATTTTGTTCTACAGCGACATGCTACTGTTCCGTCGCAGCATTCAACATAACATATTTTTGGCTATTCTGGTTGGAGAATGGACTGTACGTACAATTAGTACATACGTTTTTTGTCAAAGATTATACCCAGATAGTTAGCAGCATCGCACCACAATATGGAAACGTTGTTTAAATAGATATTTTTATGAGGTGGTTTGTCGCCGTGTATTTACTTTTACTTGCCAGTTAAATAACTAGTTTTCTGGATGGGTAGTGGTTATTTGTAACTTTATAGTTTCCACTTTTAATTTTGAAGTGTAAAAAAGTTCTACCACCATGCGACTTTTCCAAAGTCATGTCAGCAACAAACAGATTAAATAGCGTAATATTGCTGTGATCTGCTTTGAGATAGATACATAGTCTAAGTTTTTAACTGCTTTGCGGTTGTAAGCTTTATAAAACGTAAAGAAAAGTTTTGTTTGTGCAGTTATAAAAAAAAGTCCTTTGTGACAAATCTTTGACTTTGGACCTCATTCATCACGCGATTTTTTTTAATGAATACTAAAATGACTTTCTCAAAACTTATGTTGATAAGAGAAGAGCAATATCAGTGTAACTTTGGATTATTTTCAAGATTACCTTTTCTATGACCTTACTTAAGGTGCATAGAAAACTTATTGGCCAGTAATTTTGGAGAAAATTTTATCGGGGTCAAGAACAGAACAAAATTTAAGTTTTTAACAATTTCTCTGATTTATAAAAATCTAACGCTTTCTAAGAGGATTTTTTGATAGACCCTAATAACGTGCTCCATATCTGTATTGTCGGTAATTGAGGGAGAGCGTTAGAGTTTGTAGCTGTCGGTAAATGCTTTGGCCTTTCTCTCAATAGTATATTAAGCCTTATTTTTGCCGTAAATGGCTGGAATGGAGACTTGTTGTTTTTTAAGAACTTGATGGGGTTTAAAAGCAAGTGGGGAGAAAAAAATATATTTATATATATATAAATTGTAAATATGTAAATATTTTATAATAAAAAAAAAAGCCTTTTCCAAAGCTTGGTAGATTTGATTAGTTAGTAGTGCAACAGTTCTTTTGATGTTTGCAACCGTTTTTACTGAGGCCAAGCGCCAATGCTCTTTTTTAAGGATTGTGAGAATAAAGTCCTATACAGGTTGGGTTACAAAATTTCTTTTTTTTTGTTAGCTCCTTTTCTGTAAAATTCCAGTAAAACTGGGTTGCAGTCTGAAATAAAGCTATTGATTGTCTTAACCTTGGCTTAAAAATTAACGTTCTAAATATTGCTACGTCAAGAACGTCTTTTGATACCCGGAAGAGTGTAGAAGGTAGGTTTATCCGGACCATTGTACTTTTTGCTTTACGCTGAGTGCTTTGAGTTAAAGTCCTCAGCAGTTACTGTCTGAGAGAAAAAGAACACAAATGACGGCGCGGCCTTGGTTGTTGGTCTGGTATTTTTAATAACTTTGCTATGCAAGGTTAATATTTCTACAAATGTAGAGTAGTGTGTCTTTAAGGTATACCACCGGTTGGTAAAGCCCTAAGCACTTTTGCTAAATTGAAAATTACATTTCTTGCTGGTGTGCCCGTGATGCACGTCTGGCATTGTGGTATGCCACCGCTTTTTTTTGTAAGTTTTACTAATACCTGTAAGCCCGCAATCTTGGTTAAATCTATGATCTTTACACGTTTTGCTTTTTTTAGGAATTGTACAGAGACCATTGAAAAATGATTAAATTTGTTTTCTATTTTCTGGACGTTATAAAAGTCTAAATCTTTGGAATTCAAGGACTAAACCAACGTCTTTTTTAGTTAGGGAATCTGAAAGTTGGATTACTACCTTGAAGCTGCGTTCTTTGGCAGTTTTTTTTTAAACCTTTGCTTTCTTATGATTGACGTTTGCGGCCGGCATATGTGTATACACTCATGGATGTTTTGCACAGATAGGTAAACGATGTTGTTATTGTTGAACTATTTCAAATATTTAGAAAATACGTGCTTAGAAATTTTAAGTGATTTTGCCTTAATAATCTTGCGTGGCTACATGATTGGATTAAAGGAAACTAAAGCAGCTGATTTGACCTCTTCTTCTTCTGCCGTTTTCATTTTTTTTTCTTTTGCTTTTGAAAAGGTTGGTAGAGCGGTGGCGGTGTTGAGTTTTTAGATAGTAGCGTTTTGCTCGAGCAACTGTTGGTAGAAACTTTGTATTATTTTTATTTGCTCCTTGAACTTCTAGATCTTAGTTTTCTGTCGGCTGTTGGCAGTGACTTAATCTCTAATTTTTCTAATACGCAAGACACAATAGTAAATATGCAACAAAATATTTATAGTCATGCTTGATCTTCTTAATTCCGGACAATCTCTTTCCACCGCTCTTCTTAACGGGGTTCAAGTTACAATAAACCAATCATAAAATGCTTAACTTAAATTTTTTATACTTACAACATAAATAGTTTGCTTGCTTTTTTGAAACTAAATTTCTAAACCTTTTATTATCCTATAACTGGTCTGTATTTAATCAAACGGGCATCATAGAGAAAAACACCAACAACTATTGTTCTTCAGTAGCATTGGTAAAACAGAACGACAAATTTCCGCGGTTCTGCATGGATTTTTGAAAACTAAACGCTGCCACTAAAGATAAAGCCGCTCAAAAATTTCAAGAGAGCTAAGGTGTTTTCCAAAATGTACTTAAAAACGGGGTATTGGCAAATCTTCTTAGAGAAGCACCATTGCCATTATACCACTTTTGCAGCTCCGGACGGTGGAACATACTAGTTTTGTGTCATGTGGTTTGGTTTAAAAAACGCCATGGCATCATTTCAAAAACTCATGATAAGAGTGCTAAAAAGCTTACTATGGAAATTTGTATTAGTTTATTTAGACGATATTCTTGTTTACTCTGACATCTACGAGAACCACGTTTACCACTTTCGTAGAGTTCTGGAGAACATGGTCTCAAGTGCAAATTAAAGAAGCACAAATTTGCCAAAAACAAAGTCGAATACTTGGGACATAAGATTATTTCAGTAAGCAACCAACTTCTCCAGCATCATTTGACCCAAACTAAAAATCATACACAACCCACTAACAAAACCAAATTGGGCAGCTTTTTGGAATTATGTACATAGTTACGTGATTACGTTCCAGGCTAAGCTCAAATGGCAACTCCGCTGATAAAGATGCAAGGGAACAAGAAAAAAAATCAGCAGATTAAGCGCAGCATGAACAAACCCTTGCAACTCGCATAACCATGACCAGAGTTGCAATTCGTTCTGCAAACAAACGCATTCAAAGCGGGTCTTGGCGCAGTGCTTTACCAAGAAGACGGTTTCATCATATCGTATTCATGTGCTAAATTGACAGACTCAATTCCACTCAAACAAACTGAAATATCTTGCCATAGTATGGGTTATTAAAAAAGTATCATCCTCCAAGTACTGACGACTTGGAGGATAAATCGTTCTCCATACGTACGGACATTCGAGCTTTAGCATGGCTGGCCAACTCTACGGACAGCACAGTACTTTTGGCAGAATTTACATTCAGCATTAAACATACCTCCGGCTACATAAATCTACTACCGGACGCTTTGTCCCGGAACTCTGACGACAAAATAGTTATGGACGAAGTAAACGACACCAAACACGCATATTACCACCAGAAAGCAATCAAGCAGTGCAATCACTAAGCTTGAATGTTATATATATACCAACGCCCAGGCAGACAATACCAAATTTCCCACGACCGCATTAACGTACTAGCAACCAAAACTTTTTCGGGCTAAGCTACACCATAGGTGAACAGGAAGAATTATTCCGCACCAAGGCTGATAGAAACTAGTTAGTGGTAACGCTACAAGCTCAACGAGAAGTTCTAAAAACTTACCACTTCTTAGAAGCCGCTGGACACCCAGGTAGCAAAGAAACCCTTGCAGCCATTGTAAAAGCATACCACTGGCCAAAAATCTGAAAGGATAAACGCACGTTCATACGCGGGTGCCTGATTTGCACAAAAACCAAGCAAAGAGCAGCGGTCCCCACGGCACCGTAAAAACCTAGTTAAGAAGAGGTACCCACGCCAACAAAACCAGGAGCACCATTACCAACTAGGTAACATGGTGATAGTAAGAAGTTGAGCCAAGAAGTTTAGTAATAGATGAATGGGCTCAAAAAAGTTAATCACCACAGCGGGCTCACATTGTTTTTTGATCAAAGATTAATATTACAACAAAAATTCTTGTTGATTACTTAAAAGCAGCACCGCCACTAGTAGAAGAGAACATCATACCACCAACGAAAGAAAAGGCAAACTTTGCTAAATCTTCAGGAGTTGTTTTGCTTAAAAAAGATAGTCTGGATTGTGACGGCCACCAGGCGGCGCTACTAAACCATATCCAAGATTAGGACGCACCCTTTTGCTATTTGGTAAGGGGTATAAAGTAAATTCATTTTTAACCAAACGTTAGTTGAGACCAGATCACCAACGAAGTATTATTGACCGGTCATCCTTTTGATTGGAACTATAAAATATTCACAACAGCGCAACCTACGCAAGTTTCTACGTACAACAACCGCTATGCCTATTAACAACCGAGGTGCAGCCATGCCTTTACACCGGCACCAATCCAGCACGCACTGCACTCCCAACTGGATGGTTTATTTTTTATCCGGTTTTTGCACCGGAACCGCTGGTTTTGATTTGTTTAGTTCCGCTAAGTTATAGCCTATCAGTAGTCCATACTGCCGTAGGTAGATGTATGTTTAGTTTTAGCCGTTTTTTAAGCAAAGCGCATGACAGCGTTTTACTGGATTTGCCTGTGAGTGGTACGTCGCTGTAGTGTGGTGTTCTGCTTTCGACAATTTTATTACACGTTAAAAATGCTGGCTTGTAAATTCCGCTTTGTTGTTTGACTTCACAATTTTTGGGTAACCCCACCTTTGGAAGAGTTGTTGTTTGAGTACTCTTGTGGTGGTTTTGCTTATTGCGGAACTACAGGTGTTTTTAACCATCCTATGCAAGTGTCCGTCTTTGTTAGTATGCATTTGTTTCCTTACTTGGTGGTGTCTAAAAGCCTACAAAGTCTATAACCTTCTTTTGCCCTAATTTTCCTAATGGTTGTTTTGTCGCTACCTGGATGTTTGGCAAGGATTATAGAATAGTAGTATGACCTCATGTTATGCGTAGACTAGTACCACTAGTTGTGAGCTTTCCCTGTTTGCCAATTGTATATTCTAGGTCTTTACTTTTGAGACGTTCTTGGTTGTTTGCCATTTTATATGATATTTTTAATGTTGGTGATTTTTGTCTGTGCACGGCAGACCATGGTTGCTAGGATTTTTTTTTTGGGAAACATATTTTGGCAAAATTTGTTTGGTATGCTCTTGCAAGATTGAAGATCAATATAATTTTTATTTTTTGAAACTTTTTGGAACATCATAACAAAATTTAGATGTAGAAACAAAATAAAAATGTATCAATTTTGGATAAGATAAACAGCAAAATCTGTAGAAAGACTAGATAGAGCATATGTAAAAAAAAAAAATGTTTCTTTAGTAGTGTGTGTCTTTCAAGATGAGAGTAGATGCAGAAATAAGATATTTCCTCTAGTCTTTCTGCACTTGCCTTGCGTTATTTCCAACAAAACTTACTATTTCTTCTATTTTAACTACTAGCAGCTACTAAAAACATTATTTGCTGCGCACTAAAAACGCTTTCCTAACATTACCACCAGTTTATCTGTAACACAGAGTGTGGATGCTCTGATGATAAATTCAATATTAACGTTTTTAGTTCTAAACTTTGTTTATAATTTAAAAACAACGTCATTGTCATAAATTTCTAACTGTTTTTTATGTACGCATTTACATAACGTGTAAGAGAATAGAAAACAACCAACAATAGTTCAAAAAGTGTAATAATAAATCAAGCAAATAATAAAATCCAATTCTGTTAACTGTTTCGGGATTTACAATTTACAGCACTACGAGGAAAACATCTTTCAATTTTAAACTTAGTCAAATATTGACTTTTTAGATTAATTTATAGTTTTTACAAACTAAACAAAATAATAGACTATTACCTCATTTACGTTTTGTTTGTAATAATAAATAATTAACCAAAAATATTATTTCACTGTTGCTATATCAAAGACAATTAATAACTGACTTATGTTATAAATATTTATATTATAAGATTAAAATGGTTTAGATGATATAGTCAAATATTTGTTCTAGACTTAGATATGGGAATACCGAGAATATTATAATAATATTAATAAATTTATCAATCCTTTATCAGCATGACAAATATTTGTTTATTCCAAGTATAAAGAGACTTTCAAAAACAGTATACATTCTTTAGTACGTTTAATTAATTCAGAATGCATAAATCAATTTTGGTTATCTTATTCTTAACAGCATCTAGTAAGTATTTATTTGAGATTTAGTTCAAGGTTAACAAAATAAAACTGACATTTGATTCTATTGTAATCCATTTTTTTAATTTCAGCTTATGCTATTAGTGTTTTGGAATGTGATCCAATACGTGAAGACTTACAAGAATGCAATGGTTATGAAATCAAATGCGAACTTACGTGCGATAACTACAAATTCAATAATAATATGTACTGTCCCTGTGAGGAGAAATGTGTATGCAAACAACAGTTTGTTAAAGATAAAAACGGTGCATGTTTGTATAGGTTTCAATGTCCAAATTCATGGTGGCGATCTGTTCGTAATTGATTTGAAAATAAAAATAAACAGAAATTTAAAAATGATCTCTTATGTGCAATAAATGTAAATATTACTATTTTTTATTGAAATGAAATGGTGTTTATACGTAATCAACCTTGAGTCGTTTTATAGTACATACAAAAAATGTTTACACTAGAAAATATGTATTATCAAATTTTCTTATATCAGCTTTTCTTTACCACTAATGTATGTGTATAGTACTGTACTATATTCGAGTTGAATTTCTTTATTTATAAGAAAGGTCTTAGATCTAAACAATCTTTACGCTCGTTTACGTTGACGAATAAATTTTGTTATAGTGCGTACACACATGCAACAAAGTACCGCACGCAACATTCTCGTGTAAGGACTTTGTTGCGCGAGGATGTTACGCGACGGTGTTGCGGTACGGCAGTTTGTTGCAAGTGTGTACGCACTATTAGGTCTTATAAATTTATTTATATATAGTTATTGCTAGTAACAATAAACAAATAAATAAAAACGTTGTTCAGATATAAAACTGGGTAAAGTTCTAGAATCAAAAAGCATAATTGTAAAACCATTTTACAAACTAAAAACTTGAAAACAGTTTTATTAACAAATCACAATATAAAACTTGTGTTTTGTAATTGAATTTTGTTCAATGACGCTTGTGGGAGATTGTAAAAAAAAGTCTCACAAGCAATTAAGTTAAAATTGTCAGCTGTCCAGGTTTTTTAGAACTAAATCGATTAAAAACCACAACTTCTTGTACACCAATCAGGCTGGAAACCTTACTATGTTTGTTTAATTATTGCTTCAGTATTATTTTTTTTTTCAGTATTTATCAATTTCTTTAACTGAAACAACAAATACAAAATCTCCTAATTTGTATGTGTTTCAATCTTAGTTTTATAAATGAACAAAAAAGCAGGCTTACTCTTAAAAAACTTTTTTTTTTATCCAAAAATTATTTTAACCTTAAATAAACAAAACTTTTTTTAAAGAAAGTATTAAAAATACATTTATTCCTACAATATTACATTGTACAGCAATCAATTCTTTATATACAGAAATTATATCTTCGTCTTCTGAGCTAAATTTATATTTAATAAAAAAATACAATAGCATCAGATAATGATCTGGCAGTGTTAATTACAGCAATAATTAAATAAATACATAATTATAATTAGAAGTTGAAAGGTATGTTAGGTTTAGGGTAAGAATATCCCTCTTGTTTAGGCGGAACGTAAACTTGGGGTTTTGGAGTGGTCCTGGGAGCTACATATTGAGTAGTCTTTGGTGGCACGTAAACTGGCTTAGCTACATATTGTGGAACTACACGTTGTTGGAATGGTTGTACAACTGCAACCGGTGGCAAGTAATCTCTATTAGGAGTTGTTCTTGGTTGAGTTGGTGGTGGAGGTGGTCTTCTGGTTGTTGTTGGTGGTGGAGGAGGCCTTCTGGTTGTTGTTGGTGGTGGAGGAGGCCTTCTGGTTGTTGTAGGTGGTGGCCTTGTTGTTGTTACCGGTGGTAAATACGTTGCTGGAGGAGGTGGTGGTCTAGTAGTACGAGGTCTTGTTGTAGGTGGCCTAGTTGTAGGAGGCCTGGTTGTAGTAGTTGGTCTTCTAGTTGTAGTTGGTGGCGGGGGTGGTAAATACGTGTTTGATTTTGGTGCTGGTGGAGGTGGTCTGTATACGTTAACAGTATTTTGTTGTTGTGACCTTAATGGTGGCTGTGTTGCTCTTGGTTGTGTGGGTCTTGGTTGAGTAGGTCTTGGTTGAGTGGGTCTTGGTTGAGTGGGTCTTGGTTGAGTAGGTCTTGGAGGAGTAGGTCTTGGAGTAGTTGGCCTTGGAGGTAAATAAGTTGAAGGTAGAGGTGGAGGTCTTGTAGTGCGGGGTCTAGTTGTAGGAGGCCTGGTAGTAGGCGGCCTTGTTGTAGTTGGTCTCCTAGTTGTAGTAGGTGGCGGAGGTGGTAAATATGTATGATTTGATTTTGGAGGAGGTGGTGGTGGAGGCCTATATACATTCACATTAACCTGTTGATTTGTTCTTAGTGGTGGTTGAGTTTGAATTCGACGAGTTGTTGGTCTTTGAGTTGTTTTAGGTGGTAAATAAACTGGTGGAGATGTTGGAGGTGGTTGTCTTCTAGTAGTAGGTGGAGGTGGAGGTCTAGTTGGAGGCGCTGGAGGTAAATATGTATTGGATTTAATTGTTGGTGGAGGTGGTGGTCTTCTTGTTGTTGGTGGAGGTGGTGGTCTTCTTGTTGTAGGTGGAGGTGGTGGTCTTCTTGTTGTTGGTGGAGGTGGTGGTCTCCTTGTTGTTGGTGGAGGTGGTCTTCTAGTTGTTGTGACTGGAGGCAAATATTCCTTTACCAAAGGCCTAGGTGTAGTTATTGGTTGTGGACGTCTTGGAGTAGTTGTTTGTACTTTAACAACCAATTGATTGTTAGGAACTGGATATTTATAACCTTGTTTGGGTGGTGGTATCCTTCTAGTAGTTGGTGGTGGTGGAGGCCTTGTAGGCGGTGGAAGTGGTCTTCTAGTAGTTGGAGGTGGTGGAGGTCTTGTAGGTGGTGGAGGTGGTCTTCTAGTAGTTGTAACTGGAGGCAAATATGTTGGTGGTGGAGGTGGAGGTCTTGTAGTTGGAGGCCTTGTAGGTGGTGGAGGTGGTCTTCTAGTAGTAGTTACTGGAGGCAAATATTCTTTAACCACTGGCCTTGGAGTTGTTATTGGTACTGGGCGTCTTGTTGTGGTTGTTTGTACTTTAATAACTAACTGATTGTTTGGTACTGGATACTCATAACCTTGTTTTGGTTGCGGTGGCCTTGTTGGTGGAGGAAGTGGCTTTCTTGTGGTTGGTGGAGGTGGAGGCCTTGTAGGTGGTGGTAGTGGCCTTCTTGTTGTGGGTGGTGGAGGTGGTCTCCTAGTTGTAGTTACTGGAGGCAAATAAGTATTGACAAGTTGTTTTATTGTTGTTGGTCTTTGTGTTGTTGGGCGTCTAGTTGTCACAGGAGCTACTTTAATAATTAATGGGTTATTAGGTACTGGATACTCATAACCTTTGGGTTGAGGTGGAGGTGGAGGTGGAATTCTTTTTGTTGTAGGTGGTGGAGGCGGTCTTGTAGGTGGAGGTGGTGGAGGTCTTGTAGGTGGAGGTGGTGGAGGTCTTGTAGGCGGTGGAGGTGGCCTCCTAGTTGTTACAGGTGGTAAATATTCTTTTACTACCGGTCTTGGTGTTGTTGTAACGGGCCTTCTAGTTGTTTGTCTAGTTGTTGGTATTGATTTGATAGAAAAAGGTATAGAAGGAGATGGATATTGGTATCCGTCTTGTGTTTTTGTTGTTATTGGACGTCTAGTTGTTGTTTGTACAGTTTGTGTGAAGGGTATAGAAGGTGATGGATATTGATAACCTTGAGTAGCTTTTGTTTGAATTGGTGGAGGACGTCTTGTTGTTGTTGGAGGTGGAGGCGGTCTTCTAGTAGTTGTTGGAGGAGGTGGTGGCCTTCTAGTAGTTGTTGATGTGTATGTCTTAAAAGGTATTGAAGGTTGTGGATATACATAACCTTCAGTTGGTCGTGGTGGAGGAGGCCTAGTTGGTGGTGGAGATGGAGGCCTCGTTGGTGGTCGAGGTGGAGGCCTAGTTGGTGGTGGCGGTGGAGGCCTAGTTGGTTGAGGTGGCCTTGTAGTTCTTAAAGTTGCTACACTTATTTCAAATGGAATTGATGGCTTTGGATATTGATAACCATCACTTTTGGGTTGTGGTGGAGGCCTCGGTGCTGGAGGTGGTGGACGCGGTGGTGGCACAGTTTTTTCAAACGGTATTGAAGGTTTTGGATATTGATAGCCATCATTTTTAGGTTGCGGTGGAGGCCTTGGTGCTGGAGGTGGTGGACGTGGCGGTTTTACAGTTTTTTCAAACGGAATTGAAGGTTTTGGATAATCATAACCGCCAAAACTATTTCCAGAAAAGCCTCCGATTGCCCTCTTTTGCTTTGCCAATGATGGGGCAAAGAATACACATGGTGCTACAAGTAGAATTAGTAGCAACCTCTGAAATAACAAAAAAAAAACTTTATATTTAAAATATCAATAATTTAATATTAACAATAAAATTGTGTTGATTGAATAATAATAATAAATCAAATTTATTTTAATTGATTTGGAAAGGTCTGATTGGATTAGACGACCTTGTCCATAATAGAAGCAGCATATGTTATTAAAAAATCACAATTATTTTCCGCGCTATATGCAAATGCGTTAACATTTTAAAGGATGACACTATTATAATGCTTTATCGAAACGCGCTCTTGGCTAATAAGATTTATATCGGAATGGAAATATCAACAAATATACATAATGTAGTCCATCCATAAGTCACCGGCGATTGCATAATATACCATACATAGAAATTAATTCATTATAAAAAAATGTAAACGATACTATTAATATTCATGCTATATTTTAATAATAAACCTTGCAGACTACAGCAAAACGTAGTTTAAAGAATTATTATTATGGTTAAACTTTACCACATATGGAGAGAAGAATTTGATTGAAAAATAAATAATATAAATAAAACTATGAATTATTTATTTTTGTATTTAGTTTGAGTTTTGTATTATTATTATTAAGTAACAATTCTATCTCATACTACATTATTTTATTTTAAATTTAATGTGTAATTTTATACACATAAATTGCAAAAATTGCAGTTATTATTAGTATATTATATTTTTTTTACTAATGCAAATTAATTAGGTTTATTTAACTAACGCAATATACATTATTAAATGCAAATTTTAGAATTAAGTTTTGTACAACCGTTAATATTAAATTGCACAAAAAAACCATTTATGCTGTAAAATTTTCACACAAAAATCATTTATCCTTTACAACCATTTAGTATACAATAAGCTTCCAATATAAAATAATTTGATAAAACTACCAGCAAATAGACACTATACTAACTAAAAAAACATTGAATATTAAGGTTTGCATTTACAAGAACAAATGCATGGAATTACAATGACTCGGCAAACGTTGTGTTTACGAATGAATCTAGATTCTGTTTATACTTTTTAATTTTCCGATATGTTCTAGCAAAGGCTCTTACAGAATTGGTGTTTATTATTTATATAATGGTTCTATGACTGCTTTTTGGTATATACGGAATGTCCTAGAAGCACATGTTGTACCGTATAAAAACACTACACCACATAAAATCAGCCTCAGAAGAGAGAGACACAATTATTTACCTTTGCCTTTGAGAATAACTTCAATACTTTGTTTTGGGAAAAAAAAGTGTCAACATAAATGGAGTTTACTAAAGCAACTTTGCGGATAATCTAGTTCTTATATGCCATAACATTAAGGTTTGGGTAAGTCTGGAAATAAACTTGGTTAAAACAAAAATCATGACTTAAGCCAATATCCAGATAAATATAAACTATAACATTATAGAAACAGTAGACCTATATATATATATATATATATATATACTTAGTTCAAATTATCAAACTAGGTAAAGCCGACCAAACAACTGAAATAGCAGAAAGAATTAGATAGACTAAGATATGCTGCGTTTGGGAACCTAAGATATATACTATTCAGAATTTGTTTAATCAATAAAAGTAAAAGTGTATCCTGCCAGTAATGACATATGGACTAGAAAAAAAGACTTGAAACAAAAATGAGTGCAAATAAACTTAGAGTTCTGTTTTATGTCATCCAATCGTTTTCCTACGGTCTTTCAATGCTTTGTTTGCTGCTTTTTTTTGTCTAATTTTATTTGATGTTCAAGTTGTTGCCTTTTTGCTTTTTAGTTTATGATCTTGGTTTTTCTTAGGTTCATTTTGAGAGACGGACTGTGAGTGATGCTCTGTTGAGTTTTTCTACAGCCAGACACGAATATTGTGGCCTCTGTATAGGCAACTTAGTGTACACTAAAATTATGTTGAATGTTGTTAAACTTATGCCTTTTCCCGTTTAAACATCTTTCAATCCCAGAACAACGTCGCCCATGGAACTTTTAAAATGTAAGCGCAAATGAAAAGTGCTAAAACGGACAAAGGCATTAGTTTAACTACATTTAACATAATTTTTGTGTATACTAAGTTGCCTATATAAAAGCCACAATATTCGTGTCTGGCTGTAGCATGCTTCTTAGTTTTTGGAGTTCTGAACTTATTAAGATTATGTCATCAGCAAATTGAAAGTGGTTAGATATTTGTCATATATGTTAATACTTTTTTTCTTACTACATGTTGAATAACTTAAGTGATTTTGTATCTTTTTGCCTGACTCTTCTTTCTATTTCAATCTTGTCAGTGCTTGAATTTTTGTGTATTGTCACTTAGAAAGTAGCATTTTAGTATACCTGTATGATTAGTTGTGTATACTTTGAGTCAATTCTAGCTTTGTTCATAGCAAAAAAAAATACCCATAATTCAATAGAATCGAACGTCTACTTGTACTTAATAAATATTAATAGTTTTTTAATTTTTTTGTAATTTTGATCTTGTGCAAAATTTCTTATTGACTGCTTGTATGCTTTTGAAGATCGTTTTATTCAGTTCATTGATATTCAGTGTCATAAGATTTGTTTGATTTGTTTTGAATTTTTATAATATCTGATTTTGTACCATAATATACTATTAAAAACCAAAATATAAATATTACAAACCTAACAGATAAAATATTGATGCTATAACTATTTTGCAAATTTTGGTTTATGATTTTTTGATACATACTTTACTTGATACATAGTTTTTATTTTGTGGTTTTAAATTATTTTTGTATATTTTTATAGGAATTTATTTATGTTATCTACACACAAAAGCAAAATGTGTAGCGTTGAGAAAATATATTAGAAAGAAGCCTAAGGAAGGCTTATATATGTAAAGTATAAATGTATATCTTTTATAGATCCATTGCATACAGCCCTTTTCTCTGTAGCCAGCGCTGCAAAGTACAAATTTATTTGTTTTGCTCATCAGAAACTAGTCTTTATCCGCCAACTCTAAATTTTAAAAACAATCATTCCAAATTGTTCTTAAAATTTGCAGATGACCGATAGTAGCTAGCGTCTATGTGAACAAAACATATAAATTTATACTTTGCAGCTCCGACTACAAATCGAAGATTCTAACCTAAAAATTTTAAGTCGCTCTGCCATATTTGTTGATGGTCTTTGGAAAATATAAAGTATAAAGGGTGCTATCATCTGCAAAACTATGAATAAGACTTAGTTATTTAAAGAAGTTTATTAATGTAAATTAAAAATAAAGCTGGCAAAAAAACAGAATCTTGAAGAACACCAGCATTTATGATTTTGGGGTCAAAGTTGAAACCATCAATTCTAACTATAATTTTTTTATTGTCAAAAATATTATTGATGAGATTTACAAGTTGTTTATCAAAACCTGAAGAATGGAGCTTGTTGACATGATTAGGATGCCATATTTTGTCAAACGCTTTTGAAATATCTAGAGCTACTGCAATTTTCTCTTTATTTGTCTTAAATAGAATTCTATTTGTAACTAACATAAATCAGAAAAGCTATTGTCAAACGTTTTGATTGAAATCAATGTTGCGTATCTGAGATAAAGTTATTTTGTTCTAAGAACTTGACAATGTGAAAATTAATATACTTTTCAAACATTTTTGACAGATTGGACAATAATGCAATTGGTCTTCCTTTTTAGGTATAAGTTGAACATTTTGAGAATGTTTTATTTTTGTATGATAAGGCAAATATTTTAGTCAAAACAAAACCTAATTCATTTGCAAATGTTTTAAAGATAATAGATGGAATTTCATCTATATATATATATAAAAGATATTTTGACAACCCGTTGCCTAAAATGAATTGGATCCATTATTTTACTACTAGCCGGCATTGTAGGTACAGCAATAGGAGAACTTATAATAGTAGAGTTAGATGCAATTGGTTTGCAAAAAATTTTTTTTTTCTTTTTAACTGGATTGTTTTGATCATTTTGAAAAGGAGGTATCGAAGATTTAGTACTACCTTGCAATAAATTTATTGCTTTATAAAAATTTTGTTATTTATGAAAAACTGATAAATTTTATTAGCTTTGTTTTTGTCAATTCTATTTTTTTCAGATTGTAATAAAGTGTCGTAATAATTACAAGCTAACTTAAAATTCTGTTTAGTCTGTTCGGAACAATTACTGATATGTTTTATAAATGCTTTTTGCTTTTTATCAACTGTCAGATTTGTTTGAATTAAAAACAAGTACTTTTGTTTTGGTTTAATAAAAAATAACGGAACAAATTTGTTGCTGATTTTTTGAATAGTTTTTGTGAGATTGTGTCAATGTCAACCAAATTAAATTGGCTAGTAGAACAGGCGAGCCGTTGTTCCGCCAATTTAATCGTATCATTTATGTCTGAGTCGTTTACAGTGGGTTTTGTCTTTTTGACTTCAGCTGACTACTACTCTAAACTGTTGATTTAATAAAACATCTGTTAACTGTTTTACAAATCTGCCAGATACATTTTTTAATGTCAGTTTGACAAAGCAACTGACAATTGTTTTGAAAATCTGTCCTATAAACTGTCAATTCAAAATGTAAACTGTCTCACAAATCTGTTATATGTGCTATATAGACTCCAAACTTTAATCTTGATAAATATGTTATATAAACTGTCAACTGTCAATATAAAAAAGTAACTGCTTTTTATTTCACTTTTTTAACGTATAAACTATCAACCAGGTTTACGAAAACTTTGTATTATGATATATTAACTGTCAGGTTGACAAAAAGCTGTTGACTGACAAATTTGTAAGACGTTTACGTCTCACAAATTTGTCATAAAAACTGTCAAGTATTAATTTGACAAAACAATTTTTTTAGATAAAATGTAATTTGTTAATTTGACAAAGTAACTAAGCGTTGACTGTCAAACAAATCTGTTATACCAGATGAATTTTAAGTTTCTCAAAGCAATTGTCAACTTTTTTAAACATCTGGTTTATAAACTGTCGTAATATAAACTTTTATTTTAACAAAACATTTGTCACACAAACTGTCATTATTTTTGTTGACAAATTTTTTTTATAATTTTCAATTTTTAATTATCTGACATAATATCTATCTAAAGTATACATACAAACTGACTTACAAATAAATTGTCAATTTTTGTCTAAACAAACCTGTTATATAAACTGCCAACTTTTAGTTTAACAAATAAAATGTTTCACATATAAACTGTCAACTTTTTTTCAAAAATTTGTCTTATAAACTGTCTACTGTCAGTTTTAAAAACTTTGAATTTTCTGAGAAACAAACTTTCAGAAAACGTTTTGCATATAAACTGTCAATTTTTTTTATACAAATTTATTGTATAAACTGTTAGTTTGACAAATCAGTTGTCAATTTTTTAAGAAAATGAAATATCCTTTTCTTTAAATTGCTAAACATTTGCTATTTTTTCAAGTTATAACATTTTTAATGTGACAGAAAATTTATTTACAATGACTAAACTGCTAAAGACCATTATAAATAGTATAATCACAGAAGTTCAAAATTAAGTTTTATATTAACTAATCGTCAAGCCAATTAAAAGTTTCAGTTATTGCTAAAGAAACTGGAGTAAAAGAAATAATAGTTCTAAAATTTTATATATAAATTCAAAAGTCAACAAAATGTCCGCACGGCAAAAAAGTTTTCAAGAGAGTTTAACGGTTTTATATTAAGATAAAGATTTTTTTTAAATTGTACTTAGATGTCGGATTTGAATGTTACCAAATATTTTTTTAATATAAATACAACATTTTTTTAAGATATTCAAATAATTAGACATCTTGTTTGTTTTTTAAATTGGTGTTTTAGACCAAAATACTAGTTTTCATGACGTTTACCTAACTGCAAAGTTTATTTATCACGCAGATTTAGATATTCTAAATGCAAGATTTTGAATTCACATAGGCATACAGTCGTTTAGATTTATTTGCAACTATAGTGTTTTAGAGTTGCTAGAAAATCCTCATAAGGCATTTAGAATAGCAATTTGTAAAGCGTAGCCCAAATACTTGTAAAAATTTTCATTTAAACGTATGAATTAATTTAGTTTGAAATATTAAATCTAGAGTTCTGAATCTGCGTGTGACAGAAGCAGTTATGAAAATGTCATCAAACCACTAAGTATTTAATGCCCGGTTTCTCCAACGTCACTTGAGACGTTACTTGACCAAGCTCAGTTCAGAATCAAGCCTAGCTTATATCGAGTTTCTGTTGCACCATACATGTAGAAACGACGTCTTTGCAAGGATCCGGATAGATTTGGCAACGTCGCCGATATTCACAATGCTGTTTTCTAATTGGTCAAAAAGAACGTGTTGATCTTGATAAAATTTTTACTGACATTAATAAAATATAAATGTCAGAAATTGTTACATTATGGTTATGTAAGTGTCAAATAATTATATTTTTTAAAGAACACATTAATTAGAATATTTTGAAGCCAATTATACTGTAAGTTATTAAATATTAAAATTAAAATTAATATGCTTTACAGTATATAAAGGCAAGCAATAGTAAATAAATGTTTAAAGCCTACAAAATAATAGTGATGACTGAGCTTGAGCTCTCAAAAACAGCATCTATTATTTGAGCTCTGCTTGACGCGAATAAGGTGTTTGCTTTGGTGCAACGGAATAAGCTTGGCTTTTAGCTTAAGACCTAGCTTGAGATCTAGATAGAGCTTGAGACATGTTGGAGAAACCGGGCGTAAGTTTTTTTTTTTAACTACCACATAAGGTATCGTTTACATTTTGCCCGCAAACATGTCGCGTGACAACTTCAACAATGAAGAACAGAATACTTTTTACACATAAGTTACGATTTTGTTTAACTCATTGTGATTGTCGAGTACGTGTATACCGACGTCCATAAGAACGCCATTCTGCACAAACTACACAAAAAGTAAAAAAATATGGTAGTGGATCTGTGATGGTTTAGTCTTGATAAAAGAACATAGCTTGTGTAAACGCTGGACAGTACATCAATCTCATTTTGAAAGATTTTGTTATACCAGCCGCTTATAAAGTGTTTTTCAATAAAAAGTTTCATTGTGAATAGCAGGTTATTTGAGAAATTATCAATTTTGAAGCTATTATCTTTTGACATTTGACAAGTAAAAACTACGCCATTATTAAATATTGAACGATACACGCTTCAACAACGCATTAAAATGATTAACATTAACTACAAAAATGGTGAAAATTTTTCAGTCACAGGTTGCAAAACTAAAGCACTTTTTGGTCGTCGTAAAGCACCTTCTCGGCCGGCAATAGTAAACCTGGTGGAAAAATTTGAGCTGTTGGGACAAATTTGTGATGTAAAGAATCAAAACCGTGTGCATCGCTCAAGAACACATGAAAATATTGCTGATGTAGCCCGTAGTGTTGAAAAAAACCAAGGTTTTTTGATCTTTGGAGTTAGACATTCTACAAACGACATTACACTGTATTTTGCATATAATCTTAAATCTTAAAGCTTTTAAAGTTCAGTTAACACAAGAACTCAAGCCGGTCGATCATCATAAACGTCGTATCTTTGCTAAATGGGTCCTTCAAATGCATCAAAATGATCCGGAATTTCATAAAAAAATCATCATCAGTGATGAGGTCCATTTTTACCTCGGAGGCTTCGTTAATAAGCAGAATTGTCGTATTTGGGACTCTAAGAATGATTGTTGAACAGTCTTTGCATCCTCAACGTGTTACGTGCCACACAAGCAACAAAACAATCGCAATTTTGCAAGAAAAGTTTCCTGACCGTGTTATTTCTCGAAGAGGTGATCACAATTGGCCACCGAGATCTTGTGATTTAACATCTTTAGACTTTTTTCTTAAGGGCCACGTGAAAGATAAGTTCTATGCCAATGCTCCACAATTGATTCAAAATCTTAAAGATAAAATTCAAAAATTTATTGAGGACATACAGCCGCAAATGTGCAAATTAGTCATAGAAAATTTCATGAAAAGAATGTGGTACTGCAACCGTAACCGTGGCGGCCATTTGATTGATATCGTTTTCAAATGTTAATCGCATACTTTACTCTTTACAATAAAATAAACATTTATTGATTTTTTTTAAATACCCGTTTTTTTTTAATATCAAAATAAAACCTCTTTTTGGAAAACCCTACACATTAAACGGTTTCCTGGTCATAATATCCCCGACCAAAGTCTTCAAAAACATTCATCAACGTCTTTGTGAAACAGGCACATTGAAACAAAATAGAGGGCCAAGAAGACCAATGACAGTAAGAACGGTACAATTGGAACAGAGTGTGCTGGACATAATAGAGGAAGATCTAAGTATTTTTACGCAAAAAATTGCCAATACTTTAAATGTAAGTTGTTGAACAATTTGGAAAATTTTTAGAAGCAATTTGTTATATCACATTCGGCGTGTTCAGGCACTACTACCTGCTGATTTTCCTTCACGTATTGCGTTATGTCAATGGCTTTTGTAAACATTAGTTCTAATCCTTCAATTCCTGACGCATATTCTTTTCACCGATGAAGCCAGTTTTTTAAGAAATGCAATAAGGAATTTTTATAACATCTATGTGTGGGCAGATGAAAATCCGCATTAGGTATGTATGAGAACATCAGTTTTTCTTGAATGTTTGTGTTAGAATTGTCGACGACTGTCTAATTGGACCAGTATTTCTATCAGGAAAACTTACCGGCGAGATGTGTTGAAACTTTTTGGAACACATTCTACCTCAGTTTCTAGATGATGTACTATTGGCAACAAAAATTGCTATGTAGTTTATACATTTCAGTTTGGATGTTTGTGATTATTTAAAAGCAACATACGGAGATTGCTGGATTGGTCGAGGTAGGCCACACGCATGGCCTGCTCAATTCCCAGACTTAAACCCTCTGGATTATTTTGTATGGGGCTATCTGAAGTCATTAGTTAAGCTACTTCAGTGGATAATTTGGAAGACATGCAAAATCGAATAATTGCTAGGTGTAACTCAATTAGAAACAACCCTGGTGTGTTTAAAAGAGTTCGGCACTCAATGACAAAAAGATTGAATGTTTGTATCCAGGCTGGAGGAACTCATTTCAAACATTTATTGTAGCATTTACTGTCGCAAATTTTGTTTACCCTATATATTCAAAACAAAAGGGTTTTTCAAAAAGTATTGTAGAACAAAATATTCTTAGAATATGACAAGGAATATCCCGTTGAATTTTTGCAGCATGTTTACCTTGTATAATAATTTTAAATAGTTTAAATTAACATCAAATTGTTGTTCCAAGAATAATAATTTAATAAATATTAATCAAATCTAAAACATAATATAATAAACAATGCGGTCATAAATTGCATACTAAATAATATTAATTATAGGTCATGGTTTATACCATTTTTGTACATAAAACTGATATCTAATACAAAGCGACATAACTAATAAACGTATTAAATAAATATAAATTTATTTATATAATCCACAGACAATAACAATATTACACAATATTAAATATTTATTGTCATAATTTTCCGCAACGCATTCCGGATTAAGAACAATTGCGACACACTACTTTATATACACTTTAAGACAACATAATCTTTCTATTTTCGCACTTAATTGATGATTAATAACTAACTTAACTCATCATAACGTGGATTGAGGTAATTATGTAATAATATATTCTCAAGTGACATTTAAAAATATTATTTATTGTGCTTATAAAAATGTAAGTTAAAAAGAAATAGATTATTTTTTTAAATATATATTTGAAAATACAATTGTTCAATTTTGTGTTAAATAATTAATTGGCCGTGTAAGTGAGATAAATTATTATTATTATTATTTTAATACTGACCATAATAAACGTTACAAACATAAAACTACTACGTTAAATCACATACTGGACTACTTTTCTTAATTGCAAAAAGTAAAACTTTAATTAACACCCACTTCTTTCATATCTGTTCGTAATTACTGCATAGGAAATGTCACTGATTTATATTTTAATTGCAAACTGAAAAGAGAGCAAGCAGTGAACCCTACATTTAAATTTATTTACGCTTTTTTCTTGTACATATTTAAACATGGAATATAAGAAGTTGTTTATATTGAATTAAATAATTATAAAAATGCAATTTAATATTAATTAATTATGTACATAAATAATGATGAATTACAAGCAATATTACAATTACTTAAAAATATACAAACGAATATTGAATACTAAAAACTTAGACAAATAAATTAATACATATATAAAAACAAAATATAAAATTATTCACCAACACGTTTTAAATGACTCTTAAAAGTAGATTTTGAAAAACAAAATAAATCAATATTATTAGAAAAACTATTTGAAATTCTACACATTCTACCAATTGGATTATTCAATCTATAATTGGTAGAATGTTTAGATTCTCTAAATAATGAAGACTGTCTAGTTTGGCGATTATTGTTGAGTATTTGAAATGGAAGAGTTACTAGTAGCTCTTGGCAATCAATCTCAGACATCATTAGTCTACGTAAAAATGATAATTTGGCTCATTTGTAGCGGCGGAAGATTATATTTCAAGGCAATGTAGTTAAAATCGAAATTTTCGGATAAAATGCCTCATTTGTACAATAATAAACGAAAAAATTTGTTTTGAATGCGTTCTATATTGCATGTATGAATGCTATATAATGGGCACCAAACTGACAACCGTACTCTAAATGAGAGTGTACCAAGGCGCAATAAAGTTGTTTGAGTGTGGTTGAAGATAGTTCAGTTGACATTCTGTACACAAACCTTAACATTTTCATAGCACGGTTACACATATAGTTAATATGCTTAACAAAAGTTAGTTCTGACTCAAAAATTACGCCCAAATCTTTTATTTGTATAACATGTTCCAATACATTATTATCGATAGTGTAATCATACGGTACTTTACTTAAAGTTTTGTTGGAGCTTATCAAAAAACATTTATTTGCGTTAAACGTTAAACAACAATATATTAATAAGACACCATAAATGAACAGAACCCAAATCATTTTGCAAACTAATGCAATCATCGATAATAGATGTTATTCTTTTATAAATTTTAAGATTGTCAGCAAATAAAATATAAGACAAAGAATTAATAGAATAAACAATATCATTAATAAAAAGTAAAAACAGAATTGATCTACAATTAGATCCTTGAGGAACCCCAGATGGAACAACAATTAGTTGTGACTAAAAGTTATTCATTTTCACACACTGAGAACAATTTTCCAAATAGCTCAACAACCATGCAACAACAGATTTATAAAAATTAAAAGCCCGAAGCTTAGTAATCAAAATTCTATGATTAACGCAAACAAATCTTTTAAAAAATTTGAGTAAATAGAATCAACTTAAACTCTTGATTGAAAAGCATTTAAAAAAATATTGTTGTTACAAAGAAAATTTGTAAGAGTAGAACGACCTTCACGAAACTAATGTTGTTGTTTCAGCACATTTATTGTATTTGACAAATTACAATTTGATGAAATAACTTAAGAAAAGCACACTGGATGCATATACCTTTATAATTAGTAATATTCTCCTTAGATCCAGATTTATGCAAAAGCATAATGTAGCTTTGTTTCCAAACTTTAGAAAACTTAGTTTTATTAAGAGAAGCCTAAAGAAGTAAATGCAATGACGTAGAAATTGAATAAATACTCTGTTTTAACAGCATAGATGAAACACCAGTCTGGTCCAAAGCTAAAGTTACATTTAAGGTTCCCTTTAAATATATCCAACAGACTAATTGAAAATACTTTATGTAATACGTTTTCTTTAAAGTCAAACAATAGAGTTTGATGAATTTGTGTATCGTAAACAGAGAAAAAGAATTCAGCAAAACTATTAACATAGTCATCTCCATTACTGAAAGTTTTTTGATTATAATACATTGTAGCTGAAAAATCATTAGTTTTTCTAGTATCATTAACACATTTTCAAAAGTGTTTAGGGTTACTTTGAATGTTGATTTCTGTTTGTGTAATATATTGCTTGTATAAACATATACTGAAACACAAAGTACAAATAATTATAATCGGACAAAAATCTTGAAGATTTATGAACAGTTTTTTTGAGTCTACTAAGTAAAATTAATTCTTTATTAAACCAAACTGGAAAATTGTTACGCTAAATTTGTTTGGAGACAAAACAATCAATAACAAAATGGTAGACAGAGTAAAATGATCAACATCACAATTATAAAGAAGGGCAAACCAATCAACATTCAGAAAAGGGAACATAATTGACCTGGAAAAGTCTTAATAGAAATGTGAAAAACAAAACTGATTCTCAGTAACAAGTAAGGAGTACGTACAGATGTATTGGTACTAAACAAACTTAATACCGAAAATAACTATAAAATAGTTAGAAAGAAATTGTACTAAAGCAGAGCGAAAATAATATGAACATAAGGGTACTACAATCCAAGTTGTTGCAGGGTAAAAGCAGAATATTCAAGATGAGGAATATACAAAAAAATAATTGATACTAATAAAAACGACATAAAAATTGTGGTTCAAAACTTTCCCTAAACTTAGTAACTCAAAAATTCAGAAACCAACAACAAGAGCATGGTGTGCAAAATGTAGAATTTAAAAAGATTCTTGATAAGAAAGGAACTAATGTTAGACAAATAAAAAACAGACAATTGTTATGTGAATATAGAATATCCATCAAAATGATAAAAATTGGCGGAGAAGTGTGAAAACTCCTTTACCAAAAAAAAAAATCCTAAGCACATGAAAAAAAGGAGACATTATTCAGCTCTTTAAAAAAGGTATGGAAAACTACCGGCCAAAATCATCACAAACCTCCAAGAAACTGTATTTTTACTAGCCGGTCAAACAGTAAAAATTCATGTAAGAGTTCAGTACCACTGACCATCCACAAACAATCCGTAACTTAATAGAAAAGTATTAAATATAACATACTTTTTCATTTGGAATTTATCTATTTTTACAAGGCATTCAACTCAGTAGAAACGTGGGGACGTTCTTAACAACAATGAACGCAGCCAGAATAGACTTAAAAAATTCTAACCTTACAAAATACATATATCAAAACTTAATAAACAGCAACCTCAACAACCATTAATAACCAACTGCACTAAGCATCTAAATAAGTAGGATTAAGAATGAAACATGACAAAACAAAGATTATAAACAATGAAAAACTACGTATAATGGTAGATAATCAAGTTCTTGATACGGTAAAAGATTTTGTCTACCTCGGTCAGATCATAAAGTTGGACAAGAAAAACCAAACTGCCAAGATTACTAAGAAAATACGAGAGTTGCTATTTTTGTATTGAAAACTGGCAGCACTGGTATTGCTAAGTGAAATCTGACATTGCTATCGTAAAGTTTGACATTTTTAACATTATACGTACTTAGAACGTTTTGACGTGCGAGTACTATTTATGTTGTTTACAGTAAGTTGAAAATTTCATCTCGGCCAAAAGATAGAATTAAGTCACAAAAATGTTCGAACTATAATTTATTATAACTTTTGACGTAGTCTACCTTAAGAACAGTGCTTCAATCAACTAAATTCAACTTTTGGCTATAAAGCGCCATTTACTGACAAAGTTGAAGAAGGTCGTCCAAAATTGGTCGCAAAAACTAATTAAAGAAAATTGTCATGTGACATATTGCAAAATCAAAACATGTTTAAGCATTAGTAGGACCAGCATACGTAAGATTTTGACAAACATTTAGTTGTTCGGAAGCTGTGTGCACGTTGGATTCCACATTTGTTGACAGATGCTCAAAAAAATGCTCGTGTTGATTGGTGCCGTAAAATAATTACAAAATACAACTGTGGTGCATCCAAAGCCGTATACAGCATTGTCACAGGTGACAAGTTCTGAATTTATGCATATGAACCAGAATGAAAAGAGCAATCGGCAGTTTGTGTGTTTTAATGTGAAGAAAAGCCAACAAAAGTTGTTTGATCTTGAAGCGTTAAGAAACAAATGGTGACGTGTTTCTTCACGAAAACCGGGCATGTGGCAACTGTGGCTTTTGAAAATCAAAAAACGGTTAATTCAGCGTAGTATACGACCATTTGTTTGCCTAAAGTTATTGGTAAATTAAAAAACAACAACCCAAAACGACAAATCATTTTACATCACAACAATGCAAGCTCACACACATCACATGAAACAAACAAATATTTGGACACACAAAAGATCAAACTGATGGGACTTACAGCCTTGACCTAGCATCTAATGACTTTTTTTTGTTTCCAGTAATTAAAGATAAACTGCGTGTACAACAATTTTCATCGCCCGAAGAAGTGGTTTAGGCCTTCAAAACGCATGTTTTGGAGCTATCATTTTCTGACTGGACAAAGTGCTTTAAAGGGTGGTTCAATTGCATGAAAAAGTGTATACATCTTAAAGGCAATTATTTTAAAAATCAATATAAATATTTTTGATAAAACTCATTTATTTGTTCTTTCTATTTTCAATACATAAATAGCAACCTTCGTACGACTAAGTTGGACGGCATATAAGAAGTTAGATCATATCTTTAAAGATATAATCATACCAATAAATCTATAATACGTATATTCTACCTGAATCCTACTTGTTTTGCAGTCTTTAATCTACATGTGATAGATTAGAGACTGCAATCTTGATTCAGAAAAGTGCAAAATTCTTCAGAACATCACAAAAAACAATGGAATGGCTGGATATTAGCTTAAGAGCCAATATGGGCAACAATAAAGTAAGAAAACACACAAAAGTAAGATATCATTGAGCGTATAGTTGAACTTAAGTGAAGATGAGTAGGATGTAGCAAGACAATATCATAATAAGTAAACAATAAAAACTGTTAATGGCGTCCACAACTAATAAAAACAAAACATAAACTTAAATACCAAGGAACTGAATCAACGCCTATAATAAACGTTAACGCACCTGACACAAGCAAATTAGAGAACAAAATAAACACCTTCTACCAGAATCTACAAACAGTTTTAATCAGCATACCAAAGCTCAACAAAGTTATAACTTTTGAAAATTTTGATGCAAAAATAGTGCTTTAAAGAAAAATACCTCAACCGGCTAAGACTGCTAAAAGAAATAGCTACCAATAAAATGCTAGACATTTGCAACAATGATACCATGTAGCAAAAATTAAAATCTAACATAATCAATACTGCGGAAAAAAAATCAACAAAAATAATTAAAAAAACTTATTATAAAACTTTGGTTCAGACACAAAGTCAAAATATTAGTCAAAGAAAAAAGACGATCGTGCTTCCATATTGATTTAAAACCATAACTACAAGAAACAGAAATAAAACAAACTAAAAAATAAATATTTACATAAAGTTAAAGTTCTCTAAAGTTTTTCTGAAAATTGATAAGAGTTTCTGTAAATTGCAAAATTAATATTTTTGTAACTTTCAATTTGTTGATATTTTTGAGACTGATCCAATATTTCTTAGGACTGTTAAAGTTTTTTAAATCTTATAGTTGCTGATAGTATTCTTAAATATTTTTGGTAAATTTAAGGTCTTTAAAATTCCTTTTTTTTTTTTAATTTAATGTTTTTAAAAAGTTTAATTAAAAATTGTATTTTAAGTAATTATTCTTCTTTTTCTGGTGCATCATCATTACTGAAAGATTGCGACTACTTCACTAAAATTTTTCCTATCAGCAGCCGCGTGGAACAATTGTCTCACCTTCATGCCGGTCCAGTTGCGGATATTGCGTGACTTGTTCTGCCAATCAATCTTTTACCTTTAATGCGGCCTTTTATTATCAACTTTAAAACGTTGTATTTTTGGTTGCTCATTATGTGTCCCAAGTATGCAGTTTTCCTTTGCTTGATTGTTAAAAGCAACATTCTTTCTTCACTTATTTTCTAGAGTACCGTTTCATTCCGGACCTTCTCCGACCAAGATATTTTCAGTAACCTCCGTAACCACATTTCGAAGGCCTCTAGCTTAACTCCGTATAGCAGCAATGACCAGACGTAGCATTCGACCGTTTGCCAACGTAATTTTAAGCTTAAACTTCCATTGCAAATTAAGTAAGTCTATTCTAGATCTTATTTTTTGTTCTGGGTCCCATTTTTCATTTAACATTGTCTCAGTTATCTGAACTTTTTGACTTGTTCAATTTTTCTACTGTCGAGTTTAATGTCTATTACTTTTGTTTTTGCCTTCTTTATAGATAGACCTGCTGCGGTACTTTCAAGTTCAACTCTGTCAAGCATATATTGTAAATCTACTTCATTTTTTGCCATAATGCAGGAATCATCCGCAAAGCGTATGTTATTAATCCATCGGCCATTAACTTTCAAACCCTTGTTTTGGTCTTTTAGGGCATTTTTAATGATTTTTTCCAAGTAAATATTAAAGAGCATCGGGGACAGTAAACACTATTGGCAAACCTCACGTTTGATATCTATCTCTTTTGTATCTTTGCCTTCAAACGTTGTAATTAATGGCTTTCTGATTCCAGTATAAATACTGGATTATGCGGATGTCCTTCCCATCTAGTCCTAATTTTTTTAGATTTTCAATTAATTTGTTGTGTCTTACCCTGTCGAATGCCTTTTGATAATCTATGAAGCATATATAAACCTTCTTTTGATGGTCAAGGTATTTTTGCACAAGTATTTATAGTGCGAAAAAAGCTTTTCGTGTTCCAAGGCCGCTTTGAAATCCGAATTCCACGTCACTATTCTCGCTTTTACATTTACTAAATATCCTGTTTTTGATTATGTTTAAAAAAAAATCAGGGTATGGCTCATTTAACTGATGAGTCGGAAGTCTTCACATGATTTGGCATTAGCTTTTTTTGGAATTGTTATAAACGCGGATTTTAACCATTCATTTGGTATTTCTTCCGTGTCAAAAATCCGGTTGAAGAGGTCAAGAATGATATTAATATTTTTGCTTTTGACTAGTTTTATTGTTTCCGCATGAATTTTGTCTGGTCCGCTTGCTTTGCCTATTTTTGCATTTCTAATTGCATATTCAACTTCTGTTTGAAGTATAGAGGAGCCATTTGTTTGATAAGTAAATTTTTTGTTTGTTTGATTATCTGCAAAAAGTTTGATGATAAAGCTTTCCCATGTTTTCAAGCAATTTTCTTTATCCAGAGTTATTTTCTTGTTCTCTGTCTGTCAGAATTGTTGTAGGTCTTTTTTTATTTATTTCACTTGCCTCTTTAAGTTTCTTGTAGAGGTTAAAACTGTCATGCTTCTTTTCTAGCTTTTCAATTTCTCTGCATTGATCTGATAACCACTTTTCATTGGCGGCTTTTATCTTTTTTTGGATTATAGTAACTTCAATTTTTAGTTTTTGTAAATTTGATAAGACCTCTTACTTTTAAAGTTTTTTAGGGCTATTTAAAATAGTTCTTGAAAACTTTATTGATAAACCACTTTTTCATGTTTTTTGCAAAATTCCATTGACTTCTTAGACTTTTGAAAGTTTTTTAGAATCAAATAAAATGTTTCTTAGACTTATTAAATTGATTAAATGTTGAGAATTATACAATTTAGATTTTTGAGTTTAGTTTTTAAAATTTATAACTTTAAAATTTACCAGTTTAAATTTTTATAATCAAGAGATTGGATATCACAATCTCTTCTTTGCATATAAAAGTTTTACCGCTAATTTCTTGTTAACAATCACTTGGGCAAGTATCTGTTTACTACAGTTTAAACTACTTAATGGTAATCACAGTTGCAAAAATTTACGTCCCAATTGATAAATTATTTATCCAGTGCATTAACAAAAAGAGTAATCTAAATACTTAATAACAAACACTTGAGTAAGTGGGCAAGAACACAAAAATAATAATAATTTTTATTCAATTTTTAGGCCAAAGTTATGGATCCCATCCTAAATTGATAAACTACTTATCTTACCTACCTACCCAAGTGTTTGTTATCAAACTATTAAATATCGCACCTACTGTTGATGCTCCTGCAACTATAACAATAAAAAACAATGAATGTTAGCTGCCATTCAAATGCACTAACAAGATAAGTAAACCAACCGCTTAATAACAAACACTTGAGTCTTCTTCTTATAGTGCCATACTCGCTACGAGTATTTGGCGCCCCTCTCGTATGTTTGTGGTGTGCGATAATAGTTCTACACAAACATACGGGACCTACAGTTTAACGTGAAATCCGAACCACACCACTAGAGGGGTTTACTAAGCAAATACTTTGCTGGTTTACCATTGCCTTGCAAAGGAGACGACCGCATCAAAATATATTTGACAAATTAAATATTGCCGCTGCCGGGAATCGAACCCGGGCTGCCGGCACAACAGTCCTCGCACTAGACCATTGTTCTACGGTCGCCTTGGGTGGGTGGGCAAAAACACAGTTTAAATAGTTTCCGCCTCAATAAATAAACTACTTGTCCCATCCACCCACTTAAGTGTTTGTTAGCAAACTATTTAATATTGCACCCACTGTTGATGCTCCTGCAATCATTACATCAAAAAAAATTATTATTAGCTGTCGTTTCAGTACACTAACAAACACTTGGGTGGATGGGTAAAAATACAATTGCAAAAATTCCCCATTCACTCAAGTGTTTGTTATAAAATTTTTGGAAGTTGCATTCACTTATGCTCCAGTAATAATCATGAACTAATCTCTAACATCAAATGCTAGCTACCTTCAGTATGTCTTGAGAAGACAGAAATACTATCCAATATAAGTCACATATTAAAAGAGAAAATTGAGTGATATAGGCAAAAAGCAAAAATCCTGAAAGCATTTGTAAATAAAGTCAATAAAGTGATTGCCAACGTCACGCAAACCGACACAGCACTTAAAAAAACAATAAAAAATTTAAAACGTACTCCACAAACTGTTACAAAAATCATAAAACCAATAGAAGTTGTAATAAGAACTTTGATAGAAATTAAGTCATAATCACTCACAATTTTTTGTATCTTATTAAAACTTTTTTTAATATTTTAATTTAGATTTCAATCAGCTTTTGAAAAGCAAAAACAGAAACAATTTAAATTGAAACGGTGTTAACATCTGCATTTAGAAATATCGCCAACGAACGCACCAAATACACAAAATGATTTCAAAATCACTAATCAAGTAATAAAACTTAATCAAAAGCAGCAATAAATACAAAAGTAATACAATTCCTTATTCAAAACATAATTTTTATTTCCAAAAACGATTCAGAAATAATGTAAACATTAACAATTTTCTAGTAACAATAGTGCATGAACGCACAACTGAATGACAGGTTAGTGCGTTGTGCCGGTAACACATATCGACCGATTTATTGATCAAAATTGATTAAAAATTAGTAAAAAATGATTAGTGAAGTGCGGAAAACTATGTAAATACTTCAAACAAGTGATGAACGTGTTGTTTGCATTGGCGGAATGGTGTAAATCGAGAAAAAACAAAAGAATTCAATGAAGTATTTTCCGTATTGCTGTGCAGCCAAATGTAAGGTAGAAATATTTATTTATATTTGATCTAAATGTTGTGTTCAAGTTAAATAGTGTACAAATGTACAAACGTGTCAACTTTTTACTGTTTAAATATATATTTTCCAAAGATCATTTCGACAAATTTATTACAACGTCACTATCTCAAGACTTCTAAAGCTTGCAAAGAAAATTTTTTTTTAATATATTGATAACAATCACTGGGGTGGGTAGGTGTTCACTCCAGTTTAAACTACTTTCTGGTAATCATACGTTGGAATGCCCCCACTCATTTGCCCAAATGCTAATCATTATTTAATTTTTACGTAAAAATACTTTTAACGCCTACAGCAAAGAAAAACTTACAATTTCTTGATAACAAACACTCGGGTGGATGAACGAGCACTCTAGTTTAAAGTAATCATAAATTGTAGTGTTTTGCCCATCCAAGACTGTCTCTTCTTCTAACATAGAAACTTTTAACGCTTGCATGAAGAAGAAACTTTCATTTTTGTTAGCTACAAACATAAGTGGGCAAGTGGGTGAGCAATATCAATTTTCTGACATTTAAGTGACAATTGACATTTATTTTCTTGTATATAATAGCTATAAAAGCACAAAAAGTGGAATAAACAATAAATCCATTAACGACTAACACATGGGTGGGTGGGTGTAGTAGAAGAAACGATTTGCCCATAATTTAAACTTGGTCCCCGCCCGCCCATACAAGCGTTATTTTTTAAGAAATTTATTGTTAAACAGTTTTCTGAGATTTAAGAGACAATTGACATTTTTTCTCTTGTATAGAATAGCTAGAAAACACAAAAAGTGAGGTAAACAATAAGTTCATTAACGACTAACACTTGGGCGGGTGGGTGGGTTATAGTAACGTTCACAATTTTTTAATAACAAATATGACAAATATGAGTATGGTTTTTGGAATTTTGTAATGACAAATGTTATTTTTAAATTAAAATGCTTATTATTATTATTATCTATGCATTAACTTTATACTCATATTTTATTCAATTAATAAATCGGTAACATCATTTATTTAGTTTTAGTTTGCAATAAAATAACTCAAAAAGTATAAATAATAATAATCACTATATAACAAACCAAAGTTAATTTATTCTATTCCCAAAATAAATTCAACTGCAAACTTAAGCATACAATAATTATTCAACAACAGCAAAGCAATAAAATCAAAAAATAAAAATAAATTTAATGGTTCCAAAGACCTCGTCAAACAATAACACATTCAATTCATTATTAGAAGCAATCAGGATATTTAATAACAATTTCCCAATCTTTTTAATTCATCATTCATATAAAATTTTACGATACGATTGCGACAATACGCATCAAAAGTAGACAAAGTGTGTTAATTTTATCCATGTCTGCAATTCCTCCACGCTTATTATGGGATTAATTTTTCATGTAAGAACGGCACAAAATGACATTGTGATTTTCATTGACACAATTGATGTTGGAAAGTGAAAATTTTGCGGGTTTAATTAATTTTTAGTTGTGTACATTTGTTCCCTGTGGAGATCTGATTATATTTATAGCAATTTATTGCATAATTAGACTGTATGCAAATTGTAATTAAGTTGATTTGTTTTATATTAAGAATGTAATCGTCTAATTGTCAGAAGCCTTGAGTGTAATTAACATTTTGTTTGATACAGTAATTTAAAATTTTAAATAATTATTAAACTTTTCATCAAGTTTTATTAATTCTTTTGCTTGTTATACTGCAATAATATTTGTCAAATGTAAAATTATTTATGTTTTTTAAAAGTTTTATTTTTTTAATTTAAATAGTATATTAAAGAACATTTTTTATTGAATACGTCCAATAAAAATAGTCTTATTGAACAACAATAATATTTTTCATACAAAACTGTACATTGAAATATCTCTTACTTGCAAAACCATCAAGTTTCAAATATAAAAACTTGTTTAGTTGAATAAATTGTTTTTTTCATAATTTTTTCAATTTAAAAATTGCTTACAATTTGATTACATTTGAAACAATCTTTACTTATAACAACTTCGTTGTTATTCAAATATAAATAAATTTTATGAACAATTCACCATTCTTAAAATGTTATCATTATGTAGTTAATGTTAATTAAATTTGCAACCGCTTGTAATTTATTATGCATAACATACTTAATTTAATTTCTTGGATCATAAATAATCTCGCGTAATAACTATAAAGTTTACTATTTGTAGTAAACTAAATGGTTCTCTATTTTGTAATAAATTAAAATAATGTGTTCAAGAAATGTCATAGTTATGAAACTAATTATAAGTTGATATGTGTCTATTTTTAATGTTTTTTTTATTATTACAAAATATAATATGTGTTAACTAAAAAGTAAACTTTACACAGAGCTTAATAGTATAAAAAACAGTTCAAGTTAATATAAATACTATAGATCAAGTTAACCCTTTAGCTGCTGCCGCCAATTTACGTTCTGTTTCTGCGTGCCAGTGCTGCTGTTCACGTTTATATACGTTTAGATTTAAAAAGCAATCGTATTTTTTGGTATAAATTGGTTTTCTGTATGCAATTTTTAATTAAAACTTTGTTTTAGTATTGCATAACTGATTAAAACTTCTTAAAACTCACTACTTTTAAAGAACCGCAATAAGTTTATAATCAAATCTCAGAATCCTTCTTTGAGATTTGACAATGACAGATGACCGGTAACTAGTGTTCAAAACAGATTGATACATCTAAAGCAGCGGCATACCCGAATACGCTCAAATGTATTAGCTTTGCGTCTTTATCTAATATTCATACATTCAACGATACAAGCTACAAATTATTCAATTATGTCTTTACAACTTTTTTATGAAGACATCATCACCAGCGCACGCAAACTTAAAAAAACAAAATATCTAATAATCATAGAAGCTTTCAAAAAGCTAAACTTGAGCAAAAATACAAAGAAATGCAAAACATTGATTTATATTAGAGAAAGTCATGACGGGGGTGATATGCTTTTCTATTACTTACAAAACAAACAGTTATTTTGTATAAATTCTTTCTTTAAAAAATCAATGCAAAAAAGATGAACATAGCTAAGCCTAAATGGCTTGGTAAAAAAAGAAAATTGACTATGTAGTATCCAAAAACAAAAAAATAATTGCAAATGTCTCTGCACTGAATAATTTCTATACTGTTTTCAGTATTCTATGGTCACTGCGACCATAGAATACTGAAAACAAGCTTAAAAATAAATACAAAATTAACTAGAAAGAAAATGTTTATAAAAAGTGCTTTCCCTACTGTAGACTACCAACAAAACAAAAATATAAAAATACAAATGAAAATGAAAACTAAACAGAAAATCAGATTTTAAAACTTTGGATATCAACAAACTAAATAAAAGAATTACAAAAAGTATACAAACCGTCAACAAGACAATATGTATGCAAACAAGGCTGAAACTGATGAAAATAACAAAAAACATAAAGCAAAAAAACTAAAAAATACCAACAAATATGCAAAATCATCAACAAGAAAATAAGAAAACCAAAAATAATGCTCATACAAGATACAATAGAGAACAACAAAAATATAAAAATGTTTAGAAGAGCAAACTAAAGAACAAAAATTTACCAGATTACCAACAAAAATGATATAAAAATAAGCAACAGAACAGAAACTTTCAAAATTGTACAAACACTCTACGCCGATTTTTATTAATCCTACTCAAAAGACGAGAAAGTAATACAAAACAAAAATTCAGAAAACAAACTAGAAATTGATACTGTAGAAATTATAAAAGCATTTAAACAGTTAACAAATGGCAAAGCATTGAAGAAGCACAAAATAACAGCCAAAATGCTAATACTAGAAAAAACAGCACTACTAAATAAATGCATCAACCAAAAAAATACATAGCGTTTACGTTTTTTTAAATTAGTGTTAGTTAAGAATTACATTTATGCAGAGCGTTCAAGTGATTGGGAAGGTCATTTGAACTGCGTGAAAAATATAATTCTTTGTTTTTATACATGTAAACATTTTTATCATACCAAATTTAGTCACTTATACGTGCAAGTCATGATGAAGCTACCCTCTGATATGACTCCATCACAACTTTAAAAATTTTAGTTTTTGTACAGTGCAAAAAACTGATAAATTTTAGACTCAAGTTTGGTCAGATATAACCATTGAACGGACCCTCATGCGTAGCATAAAGAGCTTAGATAGTTTGACACGAGGGTGCGGCATTACTGACAGAGTTTTAGCCAGATGGGTACTAGGAATGACTGTAACTCATAAAAATTGTACATCACTTCAAAAGTTTACAGGAATTTTATTCTCTACAAATGAACAGCATGCAGATTTTGGAGCAATCCGTAGAATTAGAGATTCAGCTGATACTGCAAAACTTTCTTAGTGGTTTAAAAGTTAGTCTACTATTTTTTTGACAAACGACATAACTTTAATTATCAGTGGTTTTGTGGGCAATAGCTGGGTAACGTGCTAACAACCAAAACTTTTTTTTTAGAAGTGAAGCTGTCACTGAAAGAACGAGTATTTTTGGCAAGCATAACCAATTTAGTCAAAGTTCATGGAGAAAATGTGGTGATCAACACTTTAACAATGTTTCAACGAATAGCTATTAACAAACTGAGTAATAGGGACTTGAAGAACTACTTACAGCATAAGCTTGCGCCTTACCATTTATTTTTATTTGAAAAATCTGAAAAGCGGAAAAGAAAAAAATTTGCTTTATACAATACTCGATTTTGACATCGTGTGGCCTAAAAATTCTCTAATTTTAACAATTTGCCAATGTTATGTCAACTATGTTCTCAAGCATTATGAAGGCCAGAGCTGTACCATTGTCTTTAATGGTTATTTAGCAACACCATTTAGTACAAAAAGAGCTGAACACAACCAAAGGTACAAGCTAAAGAAGTTAGTTAACATAAACTTTGAACACAATACACAAACCAAAGTCAAAAAGAATAATTATCTTTCTAATGAACACAATAAATTCAGACTTATTTCATTCCTCTTAACCCCTTTCACAACCATAAAATTAAAATAAAACAACTATCTAGTAACGCTGATACATTGATCATCCGCTCAGGAAATCCTTAACTAGTGACAAAGTAGCACTAGTTGGCAAAGATGTTGATCTTATTGTCTTTTTCGTGGCTTTAACCCTATCTGAAAAACAGATATTGTTTGTTAAATAAAGCCAAAGTAAAGTAGAAAGAAGGTATATTCAAGTCAACAATTGCAAACTATGGGAATGAAAGACTGCATACTTTTTGTGCATGCATTCAGCGGATGTGATACGACAAAAAAGAAACTTGTCTGTTTCAATTTGTTCAAGAAGCGAGTTACACTGCAAAGTATTACTGAGGTATTTAACAGCAAAAATTTATCCTTTGGAGCTGTGGCTAAAGCCGGAAACAAAAAATTCCAGACATTGTGCAATAGCCCGCACAAGCAACCTTTTCTTAACATGCATTGTTACAATGCTTTTACCAAATTGGAAGTTTGAAAGCGGCCGGCTGATTGCAGTAACTACGAAAGGCAATCCTTAACTTTATTGCTTGCAAATGTATAACTGGATGTGGAAACAAATGTGGCTGCCAAAAAGCAAAAATAATGTGCACAAATATTTGCCACAACTGCCATAGAGAATGCTTAAATGCCATTACTTGTATCTTCAAAGAAGACTTTGATGACCCTGATAATCTGGATTAAGACCAAAATGCTGAAACCTAAAAAAAAGTTTCAAAACTTTTGGATTTTTGGCAATAAAAAAAAAAAAAAGATAGACGGTATTTTTTCCATCTGTAGTTTGCCGACAACATAGTTGATCAACTCAGACCTCAAAGAGCTAGGAAACATGCTCAATAAACTAAACGTAATATTCAAGTCGGTTGGTCTTAAAATAACATAAAAAATAAAAGATTAGACCCCCAAACAACAACCGCATCAAATAGACAGCAATAAGAACGGGCACCAAATAACGCATTTCGCAAACTGAGACAAACTTACTACAATTCATGCATACTGCCAGTTACCACATACAGACTGGAAACTATGGCATTTACAGTGAGAAAACCAACAAACTGAAAACCTGCCAGAAAGCAATGAAACGGGCAATACTTGGCATAAATTTAAAAGTTAAGATCACAACAGAGATAGATTGATGACATCAAAAAGATTGCAGGAAACTAATAGCACTAAATAGCAAAAAAGATAGTTATAAAACAATTTAAAAAAGGTTTGCGTTTAGCAGTCGACAACTACAAGAAATAGATAGAGAAAGAGATACAACTATTGCATTTTGTATCTTGAATAGTACCAAAATCTGCTTACTTTGGCTATTCTCAGTCTTATTTACCTCACGTAATGATAACTTGAGTCAACGCTTTAATACTTAATAAGTTGTTTTGCATTCAACGTCGTGCGGTAAGAGTAATTTAATTCTTACTTGCAGTTACAAATTAGGATCATCTTTAATTTGATATTTTATATAAACTACTGAAATTTATTATTTAAGTAATAAAATATTGCTACGCTTGCCCAAAGCAGCAATACTAGATTATTATTATTTTTTTAAATTTTTGTCCTGCTTTATAAGTATATTAAAATTGACTCAGTATATATTGCAGTGTAAGTAACGTCTATAAAACTGGCTTAATCATTGCACATCAAACATTTTTTGTGATTAATTAATCAAACCCAGATAGAAGTGGCTAGAAATGCATTCCTTCGAATGCGGGCTTACTTATGTAATCGACAAACGAAAGTAGAGCTAAGAACCAGAATGGTAAGATGTTACGTTATCTCTATTTTACTGTACGGAATAGAAGCATGGACGTTGAAACAAGCAGATATGAAGAAAGTGACAGCTTTTGAAATGTGGTGCTATAGACGCATGCTGAAGATATCCTGGACAGTTAAAGTGTCAAACAGCAAGGTATTAGAACGTATGAATACACCACTGGAGATTACAATCATAATTCAAGAAAGAAAGCTAAAGTATCTGGGTCTCATAATAAGAGGAAAAAAATACGAACTGCTCCAACTGATCATGCAAGGAAAGATAGCTGGTAGAAGAAATATTGGCAGACGCAGAATCTCATAGCTGCAAAATCTGAGGGAATGGTACAATATAACATCCAAAGAACTATTCCAAGCTGCCTACTCAAAAGTAAAAATAATAATGATGATTGCAAACCTCCTGAAAGGAGTTGCCACTTGAAGAAGAAGAAGTCAAAATAGTCAATTATGCGTGTTTTTAGGTCATTAATTCAGATGGAGTTTAGTCAGTAGGCGTTTTTAAAGGTTAAATTCTTTGGTATTGGTGTTACAATAGTATATTGTGCAACTAGCACGTAATGATACCTATTTGCCATAAGTACAAGCAAGTGCTCCAATTTATACAAATGGACATTACGTGCAAGTTGTATACTATACTTTTTTTACGACTACAATAAATTAAAAAAAAAAATCAATTTATGGAAACTTTGTGCATGCTGTACATTTGTGACATTCAAATGACCTTGTACGTAGTGATCACTTCAATGTGCGTGCACAATAAACCGTATAAAATTGAATAGATTTCCGGTATAAATAAATTAATTCACTTAGGCCTGTAATATCCAACTCCTAATAAGGCACCTAATAAACTATTAGCTGAATAACCTAACTTTTTTCAAATTTTAATTTGATTTATTTTTGTTACACCTTTGATCGGCTAATAAATTATATGCCAAATGTTTTTATTTGTTATAAATATATATGTTATGCGTATATTTAATTGGCTGTTCATAGGTTTTAATAAAATAAATAAAATTAAAAGTTAGGTTATTCAGCTAATAGTTTATTAGGTGGTTTATTAGGAGTTGGATATTACAGCCCTTAAAACCACAAACAGGTTTTTATTGGTAATACTAAAGGCCATATTTCCATACTTACAACAAACTACGACTTAGCCACACAAACAATTGAGTAAAGTGATACTTTTAGCAAACAGAATATTATTACTTGTTTCTCAAAAATTTTAGTTACCATAATTTTGTCGAAAATAAAATAAAGTAAAATATCAAGTAGTCAATAATATTAAAAGCAAACAACAGTAATTCTGATCAACAAATTTAATGTAGTAGAGATTCAAGTTTAAAAACCAAAAACAAATTTAAAATAAACATTACAGTTTTATGAATATCAAAAATTTGCACGGAATATAAACGCAAACCCCAAAATTAGCAGTTCTAACAATTTTAGATAAACAGAACGCTTTTAAATTAGTTTTCTGGCAAAAGTACAAAACAAAAATAAAAAATTTGGTGCATTTTTAAACACTGTAGCGTATACATAACAACAAAATTAAAAAAATTTCAACAAAAATCTTTTTAGTAAGTACAATTTTGATTTCTGTGTCTTTTTTCATCAATGTCAGCAAAATGAAACACAATTCTACTTAGATTTCACTAAAATGATGTAGTTTTAATGACAAAATTTGTTGATAACAAAAGTTACCAAGATCAGATTTGACCTCATATGATAATGAAAAATAGCTAGCAAATAAACAAATTATATAAACTCCTAAAATTCCATCATGCTACAAAAAGGGTTTTGCAGTGCTAAAAAAATATACGAAATTCTCACACAAATTTGACCAGATGGATAGCGGTCAAGATGGTAATTATATTAAAGCCAAGAACACTCACGTATGCTTTGGTTAAATTCAGCTTGACATCCTTTATGCTTTTATTAGAGAAAAATAGTCGAAAGCTACATACTGGACGGGGTGCTAAAGGCCTGACTACTGCATCATTATGCCTACCAAACGGAAAAATCCTGCAAACTATCTATACACCAGCTAGTCAGCGAAAGCAAATACACTATTTAATGCAAAGAAATAACTTTAGGTGTTTTTCTAGATATTAAAGAAGCATTTGACAAAACTATCTTTAAATCCATCGCAAAGGCAATGTCAAGCCAAAAAATAGAAACTTTTCTAACAATAAATCAACTTAAGAAATGAACAGAAACTATAACATTATATGGAAAAACTGTAGAAAGTTGCTGGCGGGTGCTCACAGGGCGTGTACTTAACCTTACCTTTAGCATCACATGCTTAGTTATGGACAACTTACTACAGATACTCAACAACATAGGCATCTTTGCCTTAGGCTACGCAGATGATTTTACCATCTTTAAACAAACAAAATTTGAAGCAACCGTGTTAAACATAATACTTAATGCCGTAGGAAAATGATGTAAAATAAAAGAATTATTAGTAAACCAACAAACTAACAATTGTACCGTTTACAAGACGGCAAAACATTACCTAAAAAACCTGAAGATGTATTAAGCTACGCTTCAAATGTCAAAAAAAGACCAATATATAATATATAAGACTAACGCTTGACACTAATCTAAACTTTAACAAACACCTGATTAATATAACTACAAAGGCCATTTAGGTGCAGCATACATACTGCAAATAAATAAACTCATTGTAAACCTTAAAACTCACAGTTCTAGAATAACAAATAAGTTCCATGAGAAAAAAAATTTATTGATAAGGTAGCATCTCATAAATGATCATTGCATCAATAAGAAATTTGATGCGATAAAACTACAGCTAAAAATTTAATAAACAAAATGATAATTGGGAACAGTCAAAAAAACTATCTAGTACACAAATAAGGCCAAAAACCAAAACGGCACCAAGGCTGGAATCTACAAGAACAAATATCAATAAAAGCAAATTTTGCTACTTCTAGACAAATATGCCTTGACTTTCCAGGCACAGATGGCTGAAATCGAGTAGCGCGCCAAGAACATGATCAAAAATGGACTACAATAACAATCTTGTCAAGTAGCCAAGCAACATTACAAGCCCTGCAATCACTAGTAATAAAATTCAAACAGGTTATAACACACATATTTGGCAAGCAACCTAACTGAAGCAGAACTGAAAGTAACTCATTGAAAAAAATACTGGACTTTATTAAAAGGACAGCTAAAAGCAAGCAAGATTTGATTGCAACTCAGCATAAAAGACAATATAAACAAAATCTATAGTGGTAGTAGTCTTCAACATTTGTATCTACCTACTAACAGAAGATCAAAAATACGTCAATAATAATTAAAAAAATAACATAAATAAAAAAATTAAATCAAATGAACGTCATTATAAAAAATGGTAACAAAAATAAAACTGTCAAATTATAAAAATAAACATGCTATAAGAAATTAAACGCTAACAACAACGCAAAAATGCACTGATAAATTTTGTAGTTTTTGGATTAAGTTTTAGTTCGTATGTATGCTCAAAAATTGAAATTCAACACTACATAGTCTTATTACGTCTTTTAAAGGTTTTTTTTTTTTTTACCATATAAAGCACCAGTCACTAAACATTTTCTAATCATTTTTGGAATTTATGAAGGCAAAGAAAAAGGGAATACAAAAACTGTATTTTCAAATCTTTTTTTGCAGCAGAAAACCTACATTACAATGCAAGCATTATTTTTGTCAACCATTTTTTAAGTTAATAATATATTCGTATATCTCAAAAAAATATTATGTGTATTAAACACATAATATTTGCATCACGCAGAAATAATGAAAATCCGATTTGTTAGCAAAATTGTTTTTTGCGTATTTTGTATTGCCGATTTGATAAATTTCATCATTACTGGATATCTTCTTTAACTTTAAACAAGATTGATTTGACACAAAAAAGATAGTGTACAGTTATAATACTTAATATATATCTCAAAAATGTTTTAACTAAAACTATGTTTTACAGTCTGCTTCAATGATTTGAACAAAATTATTTTTGTAAACAATAATTTTAACAGCAGCAATATGTAGGTAAACTCAAATTTATTTGAAATGTATAATATGTCTATAAAAAACATGACTGACTATTAGCCAATATCTTTAATGCCAATTTTTAGTAAAATTTTCGAAATAATTTTAATAATTCAAACATTTTGAAATGATAATAAGCAGAAATCAACACTTTAAAGCAATTTTATTGTATGTAGCATTTACATTCACTTATAAAATTAATACCAAATAATTAATTATATAATTAAAATTATTACCAATTTAATATAATAACAATAATCATAAATAAATCTTCTCATTGTGCAAATCAATAGAATTGAAACTTGATGATGCAACAATTAGTTAAAACAAATTCAACAAAGCAATCTTTAAATAGGTTTATAGCAATACTATTTATTATTTAAACAAATACGTTACATCTGCAAAACATAATCTTGCTTTAGATGTCATCAATTAATTATAATATTGTAATTTCCGAACACGTGTAGTATGTCGGACGAGAAGCATAATAATGAATGTGGAATCTTCATTCTTGTCATCCAGTTAATAATAAAAAGTAACAATTAACCTTGGCATTTAAGATTGCTTCCGAAAGGTCGACATATTTTTTTACAATATATAACACACGCAATATATATTATGTTAATATATGACAATTAATAATAAATCTCATCAAATTTTAACAAAATGTTCTTGATGTTATTTAATTTAATAGTCTAATATGGTTTATTTAATTTATTATATATTATATAAGTAAAATTAATCTAGCAAAACTGCTACTTATAAACAAAATAAATGTATTATATAATTAATAAAAAATAAGGAATTAAATACTCTTAATAATTGTATCATGTCATACAGCTTTTTATAAAAGTGCATTACAATTTATTATAATGCCCAGAGCGCAACATGTTACAGCCTGAGAGCCTATGGCCCAAAGAATTGCAGTCGCTGAAGGCATTATTATCTAGTAAAACAAAATACTTTATAGTTTACACAAAATTTTATATTAATATTAATTTTGTTTATGCCAATTAATTAAAATAAAAACTTTGTTTATAATTGTGATATTTATATAAACATGTATCCAAGCTTTCATGAAAAACATTTAAGCTGTTATAAATTAAAACACGCCCATTATATCATCAGATTGTTAAGGATCTCATTACATATTCCGTATCTAACAAATTAATAGCAAACAGCCAGTAAAATATAAAATAATAAAACATGATATTTAAAATATGATTATTCATATTTTATTAATTAACTAATTTAATAAGCATTAGCACATCAATAAAATATAATCAATACATAATAAATTTTAAACAATTTATGGCAATAATTATTTTATAAGCATCAAACTCATAAAAATCTATCGATTGGTACGTGGTATGTTAGTATAATTGCTCATCTGACATTTTAAAATCGACAGTTATAATAATAATAAAAATTATTGCAATAAGAAAATGGCGGAACAGATTGTTGTATGCTAATATTGCAATTTTCATAAAAATTACTCCGGGATTCAAATCTTCTCAGGTCAAATCTCAACCCACATTTGTACGTGCAATGGTGATTGTGTGGTTCTTTTATGTAATAATTTTGAATATAATTATTAACAATTCTGACCGTTTATTTTAATTACGTTTATCAATTAAAGATAGACTCTTATGTAATAAAATATAATTGGCAATTGAGTGCTTCTGAAAAACTCAAACATTAATAGGAAAATACATTTATTAAAGTATGTTGTTGGACAAACAAACAACAAATTTATTAAAAAAATATTTTGTATTAAATGTAAATTTTGCCCATTAATTAAGATTAGCAGTATTATTCCGCAACGCAATCTCTTAATTTATGGTCAACCCTCTTTACAATTTCAATTTAACTAACTGGTCAGTCCTACACATGTTATTATTGCTTCATTAGCGACGTTACGCAATTTTAGATTGATTGATAGTCAGATACCGCAGGTCAACTGTTTGTAAAAGTTAATTATAACAAAATGCCATTCGAATAAATCAAAATGCAATTTTCTTTGCAATTTGATATATAATTAAGCATGTTTCATAATATTAACTGTAAATTAGCAATATATAAAATAATTTAAGTTTATTTGAGCAATCTGTACATTAAACTTAAATAGTTGCAGATTATAACTATTTAATTTAACAAAGCAACGTCATACTAATTTCGGTTTGATTGCGATGCGATTGACATGACGAGTTGTCAGTTTTTAGCAAACTTTGTACTACAAGTAAATATTTTTTTAGATTTTATGAAAATATCTATAGAAAATGCAAAAATCTGCATACTTTTTTTATGATATAAATGCTTTTTCTGTGTAATTTTGGAGTTTTATAACCAAATTATATGCGATATTTACAAATGTTTGTTTTATATAATTTTGAGGTTTTTAAGCTACACATGAGTTTTATGCGTCAATTTCAATGGTTTTATGCAATAACCATGATTTCTGATGGTGCTAAAAATGAGTTTTGAGGGGGTTTTTAATGTTACAAATGTTTGCTTTGTATACTTTTGATGTTTCTTAAGAAAATTGTATTGTATAAATAAAGTATCTGTTTTAATTTTATGTGTAATCGTAATTACCAAAAATTTTATGCTGAGCAATTTTTCTTTTTCTTCTGCTATCCTTTTTTATCTCTTAGGCGTCGGGCCTGGACGATTTTAATATTATAAATGTTGATTGGGTCCTATTTTGCAATTTTTGAAGCAAATTTTACGATAAAAATGAGTTTTTTTGTAATAAATTGTTTTGTGAATTTTTGAGATTTACAAAATTTTTGAAAATTTTAATCAAATTTTATGCTAGAATTATGTTTTTTGCTCAATTTTGATGTTATAAAAGTATATTCTAATTAGTTTTGTCTTTTTAAATAAATTTTATTTTTTAAATAAGTTTTTTCCGCAAAGTTTGAAAAAATTTGATTTTTCAAGAAATTTTATATTAGAAATAAGTTTTAGGTTTAATTTTCATGTTTTTTTTTGTGCAATATTAAACAAAATTTTATGTTGTAAATAAGTTTTCTGCTCAATTTTTATGTTATAAATGTGCATTGTTAAGGTTTTTGAAGCAAATTTTATGCTTGAAATGTTTTTTGTTTGTTTTAAAAGCGGATTTATAATTAAAAAACCGGATTATCAGTTCGACAGTAAAATTTAATCTTTTGAAGACCGGAATTACAGTTTTAAAGACCGGAAATACAGTTTTAAAGACCGGATTAACAATTTATCAATAAAATTTGACATTTTAAAGACCAAATTTATAATTTTAAAGGCCGGATTCAAATTTTTAAAAACCGGATTTGTAGTTTTAAAAGCTGGATTTATAACTTAGAGGCCGGATTAACGATTTGAATTGTAGACTAAATACGTATGTGGCCGAATTTTAACTTTTAAAAGCCGAAATTATACTTTTAAAAGTTGGATTTACAATTTGGCAAATTTACAGTTTGTTAGTAAAGTTTAACACGTTGGTTGCCAAATTTTTAGTTTGAAAAACTTGATTTACATTCTTTTAGAGCTTATAATTTGAAAACTTACAGTTTTATCGGACGGATTTATAAATTAAAGACTAGATTTATAGTTTAGTAGTAAATTTTAATACGAACCGGATTGATAATTTGGAAGCCAAATTTACATTTTAAAGATAAATTTACTTTAACAAGTTGGTGGTCAAATTTTTATTTTTGTAGAAGAATTTACAATTTGAAAAACGAATTAATTAGTTTGACATTCAAAATAAAATAATTGTTAACTGAATTTACAAATTTAAAGGCTGGATTTTTAATTTTAATGCCAATACAACAGTTTGGTAGCAAATTTTAACACAATAATAATTAAATTTCGAATTTAAATGCCAGATTCATACTACTTTTAACAACGTTCAGATAGGCGCCTGCTGTAAAGCACTGGTACTATAACACCAAACACTGAAAGAGATGGAGTCGGACCACCCACTTAACTGTTTATTATCAAAAAGTTAGATCTTTTACCCTCTTTCTCTAAATTAAAAAACAAATGTCATACGCAGAAAGCAAAAAGTTTAATTTATAGATCACTAAAAATTTGGTTGGTAATCAGGGCACTCTAATTGAAAATGTAAAAGCGTAGTTAATCATTTAAGTGTTCTGTTTACCCACTTGATTGCTTGTCGTTAACAGAGTACATCTGTCACCTTTTTTTCTAATTTAGAAACAAATCGTTTTTAAGATAATTGCAGTTCTGGGTCTAAGACTCACTATCCTAAGTACTGGCAAAACCATATATCTTTATATAAATCAGTATTAAAGATCAGAATTTCATTAAAAAAATGTGTTCTCTTTTGTATTTTATTTTTCATGTAATGAACTATAAAACTTTAATATCTCAAAACTATAAAATTATAACTTTTCTGGTTCTGGTTGTAAGCCGACGAAATAACATTTGCAGAAAAGAAAAATTTAATTTTTAGATTACTAAAACTTGGGTGGATAGTCGGAACACTCCAATGCAATTAAAATTGTTAACCCGTAAAGGCTCTGCCACACACTCTACTGTTTCTTATCAAAAGGTTGATTTGTCACCTTTTTTTCTTAATTTAAAAAAAATTACATTTGCTTAAAGCAAAAGAATTTAGTTTTTAGATTACTAATACGTGAGTGGGTAGGCAGGGCACTTCAATTAAAACTTCTGACAAGTAATTAATAATCTCAGTGCCATGAGCAGAGCTACCTGTAAGCAAGGGTTTGCAATACAAAAGGGTCCAATAGCACAGGGGGGCTCCTGACGTATATTTTAAAAAGAGAGTTACAAAACATGACAAATTTTTACTTTTTTTTCCAAAACCGTCTCCAAGTGGGCTCTTTTTATAATTTTGGATTTGGCAGTGGAGCCTAAAAAACCTAGCTCTAGACTATCTCCACAACTAAACTTAAACTTTTCAAAACTGATTACCAATATGACTTTACCTATGACTTGGATGCAATTTGCAAGTGAACGTTGATAAACTTGGATGTGATTCTATCAACCGTAACTTGACGCTGCGCAGTCCGGATAAAATTTTTGGGTTAGTTTTAGGTTAAATCTATTTATTTCTAACAGTTTTTGTTTGTTAATTTTTTGATACATACTGCTAACTTTTGTATACTAGTCAGTTTATTTAACAACTTTTTGAAGGTTCTGATTACTCAAATCACTTGAGTTATAAAATACAAACAGACGCATTATTGTAAAGTTTTTGAGCAAAGCAACCATGTTTTGACTTTTAAAACTTGTACATTACTTTAGAAACATTTTTTATAGATTTTGACATATTTTTACAGTTTCAAAACATAATTTGATTGTTTTATTACTTTGCTTTAATATTTTGATAGTTTTAGAACATATTTTGACAGCACATGAATGCCAACATTTTTACTCAAAACATTTTGAAATAATTCAAGTAAATGTCAAAAATGTTTTACAATTGTCAAAAACGTAATATAATTGTCAAAAACGTTCTACTATTGTCAAAAACGTGCTATAATAGTCAAAAATGTTCTATAATTATCATAAAATGTTCTGCAATTGCCAAAAATGTTTTATATTTAAAATTCTTCCATAAACAAATAAGTTTTAGCAAATATCTTTTTTAATTTTCAAAAAATGTTTTACATTTATATAATGTTCTACAATTGTCAAAAATGTTCTACAGTTGTAAATAATGTTCCTTACTTGTCAAAATTAATCCACAAGCAAGCAAATTAGATCAGCAAAGATCACAATGTTTATCAAATGTTTTTTATATGTTAAAACAATGCCAGTTAATTGTCAAAAATGTTCTACATAAACATAAATGTTTTGCAGATGTCAAAAATGTAAATATGATTAATAAATGTTATAAATGTTTCAAAACAGTTAAAAATATTTTTCAAATTTTCTGATAAAACGTTTTAAAATTCTCAGAAATATTTTTAAAATGCTTTACAAATATAAAAAATGATTGAGTAGGTGTTAAAAACATTTTTAAAATATGTTTCCTATATTCTACAATTGTTAGAAATGTTCCACTTGTAAAAATATTTTCACAGTTGTCAAACATATATTACAAATAAATAAATTTAAACACTAAATGACAAAAAAATTCCAAAATTGTTAAAGAGTACAAAAATTGTCAAAAACCTATTATGATTATCAAAAATGTTCTTCAAATTTGTTGTATTGTTCAAAAAATGTTCTAAAATTGTCAAAAATGTTGAAACATTTTTAAAACAATTCCAAAGTTAAGTATGTTTTTTGACAAACTAGGTGAATTTTTCTAACTTCTTACAATGTTTATGCACATTGCTGCAGCTTATCTAAGAGTTTTGTATTTTGGTTAAAACTTATTGACAGATGTCATTTTTATGACAGTTTAAAATAAAATTAATAGATCTAGTACATTTTTTTCCAACTTATGAAATTTTTATAAGTTGCTCTAACTCTTTTACGGTTTTTGTTACTTTTTTACAGATTTGCTACGTTTTTCCCAACTTATGATGTTTATATACGTAAATCATATACTATTTAACAGTTTTAGTAACTTTTTGACAAATGTAGTAACATTTTTAACTATTAAGAATAAAGTTTGACACATCTACCAGATTGTATACGTTTTGTACATTGTTGTAAATTGTTTGACAACTTTGGTGACATTTTGAGTGTTTAAATAGGTTTTTGACAAATTTAGTAACTTTAGTAAATTTAAAATACAATTTGATATATTATATTGCTGTAAGCTGTTGTTAGTTTTTGTAATGTTTTGACAAAAATACAATTTGGCAGATCTGGCAACTTTTTGAAATTCTTAGTCACTTTTTGACAATTGTGATAAAGTTTTTGAAAATACAAAATATTGGAATTTTGTTTGATATATCTGACAGATTGAATACATTTTACATATTACATTTCTAAAAACTATTTGACAGTTTCAGTAACTTTTGACAAATGTGCTTTTTTTACAGTATTTTTGATAGTTTAGAATACTATTAGACACATCTGCTATATTTATGTCAACATAAATTATTACTGTAACTTGTTGACAGTTTTAGTGACTTTTGATAGACGTATTAAATTTTTTGAAAATTTTGACATATTGGTACGGATTTTGTTTAAGATTTTTACACATATCTGTAAACTGCATAATTTTATGCTTTTAACAAAAACCGTTTCTAATGACCCCCCCCCCCCCCCCTTCTCAAAATTTTGCGGTAGAGACCAAAAATTCTAGCTCCGCCACTGTCAGTGCACAACAATTGGGGGAATCCAATTGTTTGTTATCAAGAGGTTAGATTTGTCACCTATCTTTCTTAATATCAATTTTTTTTCCTTATTTAAAAACAACTGACATTCTTAGAAAATTGCTGCCAAAAGAACCATTGTGTCTATTATCCAATAAATAAACAAATCCCAACGTCTTTCAAAAATAATCTGTTCCCAAATCCTTTCATATTTTGGACACATCAAACAAAGAAAAGGCAAAAACCTTTAGGAATAAATAGTAAAAGGAGAAATTAAGGAAAAAAGTTGGCCAATTGTTAAAAAAATAGATCACTTTTATAAGAACATAAACTAACCAAACGGCCTTACAAGCAACAAGAGAGTCCAGGAACGGAGTCATACAAAAGGAAAATCAACAACCAAGTAAACCAAAATGATTAAAGATTTTGGCTAATATAATACTTATAACACGTTCTGCTATAATATTAATTAAATTTAAAAAAGTACTTTAAATTATCCAAAAAAAATGTATGAGTATGAAATAAAAAGTAAAAAATTAAAAATAACATTTAGATACTACACACCTTCAATGATGTTATACAAAATTATGAAATTTACAGATATCAGAGTCTTGTAAACTCATCAAATTTAGTTTGGTAAAAGATACAATTTTTTGATAATTAATAACTATAAAAATAATGGTGTAATGTAACTATCAAGTGTTTAGTAATAATAAAAACTGTAAACAGTTTAAACAGACACGCAAAAATAAAATTAATAAGAATCCAAAAATTTGGATGATTGCAAATAACTATATTTTAGTGTAATGTTGTATCGTGCAGAATATAATAATAAAATTTAATAGTGCTATAACTAAAGAGTGGTAAAAGAGACGCCTGTCACAAACACAACTCCGTTTAGTGCACAAAATTATGATAAAGCTTTTATTTTTTTATTTTATTTGTTAATTAATTTTATTTCTTAAGTAGATTTAGATTTACGTTTGATATTTTTGGAACATATGCTTTAAGCTATATTAGACAGTGTACAGATTGTCCTGAAAAAGCTTCCTTTTTAAATTGTTTTATTAAAATCATATAAAATAGCATATACATTTTACTTACAAAAGCAAAAATCTAATCAGCAAACAATATGCCTAAACCTAACGTAAAACAGATAAAGGATTAACTGCAAAATCTATAAACTGTGATACCGTACCACGGAGTTGATTCTGATTTTGGTGACTGTTGTCATTAATAAAAAATTTTATACTTTTGGTCTTACTTTTTTCAGAAAAATTACAAGATATAATTAATTTTTAGGTCTAGTAAAAGCCACCAATTAAACAAAACGTTTCTACTAAAAACAATCCAACGCAAGCCATATAAAACAAGCAAAGTCAACTCAAAGTCGCCAATTTCCTATAACAACTACAGGCCTTTGCACATGCTTAAGAAAATGCAAAACTAAGGTTGGCACCAAGAAAACTTTATTATGGGACAAAGAAAATATTAAAGCAATTAAACTACAGCATACAATAAATTTTGGACAATTTTTATACATTAAAAAAATTAAACAATACCAATCACAACAAACTGAACATTGATAATTTTTTTACAGACATTAAGTAGTAGGTTTAAAACAGGAATCTAACCTAATTGAACAAAAAGATTGTTTTCAGTAGTTGATACAACCGGTTATTAACCTGCTACAACAATTCTGATAGAATTTATGTCAAGGTCTAGAAATCGAAAGCTCAATTAGAAAAAAACTTAAATCAACTCAATCTACAAATCACTTACTAGTAACCACCTAAAAAATCTCAAATAAAAGCAGAAAACTTAAACTAGAGTATAAACATTAGTTACCTTTTACCGGCTACTCTAAAATTTTAGCAATTCTAATTTTGACAAGTTAAGCACTTACAAAGATTTTAGTAATTGGAAACCTAAATTAAAAAAAAAAAAAAATTGCACCACACAAGAGTAGAAAAACTATGAGAAACCCCAACTAAATCCGATCTAACGCTAAAACCAAACCATAGCAACTGCTTGCCTTTTTTTTAATTACTTTTGCAGTTTTACCTACTTTCTGAAGCATGCAACTAAAACATACCCAAAATAATAACTTTAGAAAACAATATCAAACTACAAAAAAAGGAAGCAATTTAAATCTTTGCGTACTTTATTCTACTTTATAAAACATACAATTAAAACATGCAATACAAAACAAACGTCACAAACATTGAGTAAACCAAGTAAATGCCTTGTAGAATTAATTAAATCTTGATTAACCGTTTGCAAGTTACATTAGCTTAACAAAACTGGCGGCTATTGATTGCAGGCTTTTAGTAATCCGGCTTTATAAAAAGCACCCGGCAGCAAAAACACAAATAAATTTGCATCAAAACAAATTTTCTATTTTGAAACGTCAATGTTAAGACAACAGACTGATCTTCAGACAACACAGAAATGCATGATACTTGTTAATATAGCTGCTTTGGAAAAAAGATTCTTAGTCAGATTTGCAGATATCATAACTACTGTTAAAGAGACTTACAGCAAACGTTAATTTTTCAAATTTTGACAAAACTAAAAGAACAGATTTTTTTTTGTCACGAGAACTTTACCTTACACTTGAACCAATGTGGAACATGAAAAAGAAAAAAAACATTACCAATTTTTTCTATCAGTTTTATCAGCTTTTCTATCCTTGCGTATGCAGACCGGTCATATGCAAATCAAAGTACTACCAATCAACATTATAATAAACGCACATTTTTTACCGTTACTACTCAGTTACAACAAAAAAATTTAACAAACTTCAGACTTTAGAGCAACTAACCTAAAAACTCAACATTTAGGTTCAAGAAACTTCTGATTAGAAACGCACTTGGAAAACATCTGCACTTTACAAAAGAAACATTTTTTTTTAATTTTAAGACCAACTTTAGTAAATGTTATTGCATCCGGGCAGTTCAAACAAAAAAAATTGGGCAAAGTGCAAGGCAACTTCAGTTAAAACATTAACTTCATATTAACTTCATTTTTCTTTCAGTTTACCAGTTGCAACTCCATCAACCTGTAAACTTAAATCAACCCTAAAATTTTACATTGTTAAACACTTCAATTTGTCAAGATGATATTTGATGTCTAAATGTTGTCTTGCAACAATAAAAAACTTTTTGATTTCTAAAATTAGTTTCCAAACAAGAGTGATAAACTCAAAAATTTCCAACAGTTAAACATTTGCTATAGTTACATCATCTTGATTACAGGTCATTTAATAGCAACAAAATTACTCAATTTCAGAAAAGTATTTAAAAAAATAAACAAATTCAAAACAAGCTAATTTTTTGAAAATTTAAAAATGTTATTATTTTTGGCATTCAATCATAGATCCGACGGAACTCATTAAAATTTGATTAAAAAAAGTTTTAAACCACACCCTAGTGTGTTTATAATATTTTTTGTGAATATAAAAAAATAATTTATTTTAACGCAATTTTCGCCTGAAAATTTTATTTTATTTTTTTCTAGATGGATTTTTCTACGGTCGATGAGCACTACACTGACTATTTTCAATGTAGAATTGTCTTCAGAATTCATTTTTTAAATAATATTTGGTGAATTGTTATTCTGAGCGCAGCTAAACGTGTACTTGTAAGAGTTTATGTTGAAGAATAGGCCTACCTTTGTAAACTTTTCAAGTTTTAGACTCCTAAAACCTAAATACACAAATCAAATTTATATTTTCTAACTAATTTACATTAAAATACGTCAACTTAGGCGGTTAAAATTTTTTAATTGCTTCTTTTTGCGCAGCCAACTGAGAACAAAAAATTAGTTTTTGGTCTTTGCGGCTTATAGACAGAGTATAGACTAGAAATGGCGCCAGATTTGGATCCTACGGAAAATTTCTGATTGATTTCACTAGTAATTTTTTTTTTTAGTTAAAATTGCAATTTTTAAACAATAAATGAGATTTTTTAAAGTCAAAGCTAAAAAACGACAAAAAAACTAAAAAAAACTGTAAAGTTTTTTTTTTAAGTTTTATACCCTTATCAACCAATCGAAAGACTATTAATAAACTATAGAAACGGAATAAAAAAATACTAAAGCAAGTTTCTCGGCACCCCCTCCCCTCCCACCCTGCTCTGGTTCGTTTAAAATAGAATTGCCCATGTACTATATCACAAATATGTTTAAAAAACCGTAACTAGTTTCAACCTTTACAAGGCCATCATTGGACGGTGATACAAACAAGTAGTTACGGTGCTTTAAATATATTTGTGTTATAGTACATAGAAAATTTGTATTATTTATTTTATAATGAAATATCACATAATAACGACCACTATCATTCAATTTTTAGAAACTGTTTTATATTTATGATTGACTTATGAACATTTTTAATTTAAGTTTGAGTTTGAATAATAAAGTTTGTAGATGAAACGACTACAACTTTATAAATGCATTTATTTTTGATATAGATTATAAAACTTTTTTAAAAAGATTAAAAAAAATGAGCAAAACAACTTAATTTTGAAATATTTCAAAATATAATCTGCAAATCAATATTACAAATTATTAGTCAATTATACAAATTAAGAATTAAAAAAAAAACTAAATACATATTTATTGTATGTGTGATGAATGTTTTTTTACTTAAACTTAAACATTTGTATTCGAGTGTTGATTGAGATATCAATAAAATCGTTATAGTCTGCGTGCAATTACTATAAATGGAAATATATATTTGCATTATCTAATTCAATAGCACAACAACTGCTGACACTTTTAATAATGGATTTATATGGTTAAATATATTTTAAAAGAATATCTTTTCAACATTTTTTTAACTGAATTTAAGAAAATGATATAATTATCTAATGATTATTTTATGTGTAAAATTTGGTTACATTTTTAAATCCATTACTTTTATTAGAAAAAAAATCATTATTTAAAATTAAAATGTATTACAAAACTTGTGTAAATATTGATTTTACTTATTTAAATTTAATTATATAAAAGAAAATCCAAACCATGCACTTTTATTTAAATTAATCCATATATTTCGCACAATAAAATGATAAATCGAATCAAAAACATAATAAAGTGAAAATATCCACTTTCATTTTTTCATCTAATTAACGCTAAGCTGCAACCGTAGCGATTCAATTTATAAACCGATTTTCACTAGTGTGTGTAATCCGTCACCGCAATTAGAGATAAAACAAAGCACATACCATTCTTGACACATTATAATATTACAGTCTTTAGATAAGATGAACACTGGACTGTTCGATATTGGAGATGGCTATTGGACTTTTATATGATAATGATGAAGGCAATCAAGTTATGAAATTACCACCTACAAGCAGGAGCATCTTCACATATCGCTCGCGTCCTGCCTGCACCGAATTCAAATATTTCGCACTAACTGTTTTGATTTTATTTGTTTAGTAAATAATGTTGGTGTGTAAAGTGGGTTGTTTTAAGTATCGGGTGAGGTGTAAATATTGAACCCACTATAAGTGCTTGAGTCAAAAATGCACATTTTATTTAATTATCAAGTATTTTATACTTAACATTATTTGTTTTGAGGAATAAAAATAAAAGTGTCTTGTAAATTCCATAAACGTTATATTTTTCAAGGGTAAAAAGGTCGATAGCCTTTTTTATATTTATTCTTATTTCACATAACACAGTTTACTTTATCAGAATTTTATATTAAAAACAATCTATTAGTATTAAAAATATTACATACATTTATTTGTTAAAATAAATTAAGTTAGGTTAGATACTCAGACACATTGAACAGACTATGCTAATTAAAATATACAACAATCTTTATATTATCTAAATGATTCAAAACTTAGATCTAATCATTTTTTAAATAAGTCGTAGACTTCAACAAAATAAAACTGTGTTTTTTAGATCTCTTTGTGTTGTTATGCTTTATAAAAATAGTAATAAAAAGTAATTAAAAAAATTTATGAGTGACAAGTCACATGACCGCAGCAACCAATTCACAAATTGTATGTAAGATAATCTAATCACTAAACTTCTCTCTAAGCAAATCGAGCGTGGTATCAATATCGATGTTCTTAAGTTCTGGCTACATAAATTTGAGTAACATGGCTTTATGTTGCTGTTGACGGTTACAGTTCTACTCTTCTTATTTTGGAAGAAATACGGTCCGATGGCGCAGCCATGCCAGTTTTTTTGGATTTAAGAGCATTTCATGCAACACTTGTAGGTTGTTCTTGCTTCAATAACAGCAATTTTGTTTATTAACAAAGTCATTTAGCAATAAGCGCGCATTGTCTGAGATGATTCTTTTTGTCCAATTATCAAACTTTTGACGCAATCTGTTATTGTTTGGCTGTAACTTTGAGTCGGCTTAAAGTTGAGTGCCTCATTTTTTGATCAACAAACGGTGAACACCTACAATTTAGATCAAACTTTGGTGATATTTTTTAATAACTTTTATACGTAATGAGAGTTCTCACACATTTTTTGAACATGTTATTTCAACTGCATGAAAAAACCTTGATTAAATAACTCGACTAAGATTACAAACTTCTGGAAAATAGATAACATGCATATTTTAAAGATTACTGCAGAATTACTAGCAACATGAGAGCAGATGTTTTATACCAAAATTACTAACCACTAACATGGTTGCTGTTTTGAATTTTTTATGCAGAATTAAGTTTGCTGAAACTAAAATTTAAAAAAAATTAAAATTACTAACAACTGGTTTACATTGTATATGGTTTTCCAATAAGAGGTTTCATTTTGATATTAAAAAAAAAGGGTATTTTTTAAGAGAAGTCAATCAACATTTGAAAACAATATCAAATGGCCGCCACGGTTACGGTTGCAGTACCACATTCTTTTCATAAAATTTTCCATGACCAATTTGCACATTTGTGGCTGTATGTCCTCAATTACTTCACAAATTCTATCTTTACGGTCTTGAATCGATTGTGGAGCATTGGCATAGACCTTATCTTTCACGTGGCCTCAAAGAAAAAAGTCTATAGGTGTTAAATCACAAGATCTCGGTGGTCAATTGTGATCACCTCTTCGAGAAATAACACGGTCGGGAAACATTTTTTGCAAAATTGCGATTGTTTCGTTGCTTGTGTGGCACGTAGCGCCGTCTTGCTGAAAATAAATGTCGTCCACATCAGTATTTTCTAATTCCGGCCATAAAAAATCATTAATCATAGTTCGGTAGCGCCGTCTATTCACCGTAACAGTTGCACCAGCCTCATTTTAAAAAAAGTAGGGTCTAATCACACCAATCCAAAACCGCACCAAACAGTGACACGTTGAGGAAGCAAAGACTTTTTAACAATTATTCTTGGATTTTTTGAGCTCCAAATGCGACAATTCTGCTTATTAACGTAGCCTCCGAGGTGAAAATGGGCCTCATCACTAAAGATGATTTTTCGATGAAATTTCGGATTATTTTGATGCATTTGAAGGACCCAATCAGCAAAGATACGACGTTTATGGTGATCGACCGGCTTGAGTTTTTGTGTTAACTGAACTTTAAAAGCCTTAAGTCTTTATGCAAAATATGGTGTATGTCGTTTGTGGAATGTCTAATTCCAAAGATCGACGAGCTACATCAGCAATATTCAATATGTGTTGTTCTCTTAAGCGATGAACACGGGTTTGATTCTTTACATCTCAAACTTGTCCCAACAGCTCAAATTTTTTTACCAGGTTTACTATTGCCGGCCGAGAAGGTGCTTTACGACCACCAAAAAGTGCTTTAGTTTTGAAAACTGTGACTGAAAAATTTTCACCATTTTTGTAGTGAACTTTAATAATTTCAATGCGTTGTTGAAGCTTGTATCGTTCCATTTTTAATAGATGCTTTCCTTTTACTGTTCTGGACTGTTCCAAACAATTCTGTGCGTGACGCCCCATGTACCTTTCACAGATAGCGCGACGCCCCAACTTGTTTTGAGAATGTCCTTCTCATCTCCCCTTATGCACCACTATTGACAACGGTGCATCAAGCCCTTTTTAAGTACCAACACCAAATAACCAAAATAACTAAATGTATCTAACATTTATTACCAACTTATTAACAAAGTTACTAGTATTTTCTTTTGCGCAATTGACAAATTTAATATTAAAACTTAAAATATAGAAATAGTTTAGAATTTAGAATCAATATTCTGCATCATAAAAATAATGTAATAAAAGGTTTTTTTAATTATACAATTTAATAACAAAATGGGTAATCAATTATTTGTTGGTTATGTCGTTAGTTAACGCATCATATTAGAGGCTTTTCTTTCACTGTTCTGGACGGTTCCGAACAATTCTGTGCTTGATGCCCCATGTACCTTACAGAGAGCGCAACGCCCCAACTTGTTTTGAGTTTCCTTCCCCTCTCTCTCTTCATGCACCACCTATCACGACGGTGCATCAGAACGGTTCTGTGCGTCAAGCCCCGGGAGCGTGTTGCTCTTGAAAGGAAAGCAGTAAATATATGCCAATAAATAATGTTCCTTTCAGAACGGTTTTGTGCCCCGGGAGCATGTTGCTCTTGAACGGAAAGCAGTAAATAATGCTGCTATTCAAAATAAAACTTCTTATTGAAAAACCTTTTAGTTATGGCAACAATAAATTAATTTAACTGCTTCTTTAATAAATGTCATACAAAAACAAATTTGGTAATCCACATTTTAAAATTAAAAAAAAAAAAATCTTAAAAATTTGCCTTTCCATTAATGTTTTCATAGTAACTACCATATCACCTTAAAATGTCATTTTGTTGTTACTTTTTTTGTTTTGTAAAACTTCTACAATACTAAAATAAGTAATTTGAATTCCTTTTAATTTAGAAGAAGAAGCAAGTAAAACTATTTCTGGATTGCTCCCTCAAAATTTAAAGGTTTGAAAAAACGAAGCATTAAAAGAAAATACACAACTATGCAAATGAAAAAGTACTTAGAACAACTTTAAATTTGCAACAAAAAATTATTTTTTTTTTACAATTTTTACTTGATCATCAAGTTTATTATGATTGGTTTTCTCAGAATCAGTTATTAGGTTTGCTACACAAATTATAAAATTCATCAAAAACAACTAAGGGTTTACTTTTGATACATTCGACTTTTTGACCTAAGATGTCAATTATGCTTTCTGCAAACATAATAACTTTTTTTTCATATAAATGAAAGCAAATTATTTATATAAAAAAAAAAAATTAAAGGACTCAAAACAGACTTCTGCGGCACATCTAGTTGGATTTTATGTTCATTGGGTACTCCATTGCTAATTTTTACATTAATTTTAATTTGCAGTCTAAATTAAAACAAGTTGTAATAAAACTACATCTAAAATTAGTAGTAGAAAAAGTCGTTAATAATGTACGGTTTAAGTTGACAAAGTTTAATGTACAATATTGAGTTACTAGACCTCTAGGTAAATGATTAAAGATTCACATACAAAAGTAAGAAGTGCTTTTTTCAAACAAATTTATCTGTCTATACACAATCTGATCTGTTCCTGGTATTGTGGCAGTTTGCAAATAAACGTGAATCAAATAGATGTTTAGGTTTTTGCCAAAACTTTAGGCACTTATACGAGGTGTCTTAAAGATAAAACCAAAAACGAGTAACTAAGAAAACAAAAAAAACTTTAGAACATTACATTTTTGTATTAAAAAAGTAACAATAATATTCCAGGGATCATCAGCTTACCCGGCGCTTGCACGCCCCCAGCCGGGTTTCAGGACGGCCACTGATCCTCGCCTTGTGCAGGATCACGTCGATTCGTTAACAACCACCAGTTCTGTGTGAACACCGGTGGTGCACGCTGTGTGCGTGTGTGTGCGTAGCGAGGGCCTGTGTGGCGTGTGTGTGCCTGCGTGGCGTGTGTGTGTCTGTGTGGCGTGTGTGTGCATGTGTGGCATCTGCGAGTAGGAACCTAGGGGTTCGGCGTCTGCGTGACGCGTTAGTCGAAACTGCGGTTCAACACTACTAAAAACAAGAGTACAAACACGTACAAACCATCGTCTGGGATCACCCCCAACTTGTCAGGCAATCTCTCATCGCCTATCGACGAGAATGCCGGTAACAGTCCGCGTGTTGGAGTGTAACCGCGGGGGTAGGATAATTTCTTTTTAAAGTACCGGAGAAACCTGATGGGTTTGGAAATAGCCGCGTGGCTGGGCGACAACCTGAAGCTTGCCAAAGTAGCAAACTTGCGCTAGAGTTGCTAAAGGCGTGAGGTGATGGGTGGGATTTTTGAAAGTGCCGGAAAGGCCAATGAAGGTTGCCGAGGGAGAAGGTTAAAAACGCAACGGATTATTCTTCTCTCCAAGCTTGCGATTGGAGAGATGTGTGTTTGCCGTGCCAGGGTCAGAGGGATAGCCCGGTAGTCTACTAGGGGCCGGATAAACATCTAGTACGTGTAAAGATGGGTTTTTTGAAAGTGCCGGGCCGATGAAAGTTGCCGAGGGGAGAGGTTAAAAACGCAACGGATTACTCTTTTCTCCAGGCTTGCAATTGGAGAGATGTGTGTTTGCCGTGCCAGGGTCAGAGGGATAGCCCGGTAGTCTACTAGGGGCCGGATAAACATCTTGTACGTGTAAAGAAGGTTTTTTTTTTTCTGATATTTAAAGGTACTGCAGAGTGCCTTGAGGAGATTAAAACGTAGTCTGACCTGGTAGCGTATTGCCGAGCTGGTGACTGGGTTAGCGGTGAGCTTTCATTTCTGAAGCCAGCGTTGGAGGGTAGAAAGGAAGATTTAAAGAAGTTTCCGAACGACTTCGGGCCAGCAATGAGTTACCCACGCCGCAGTGTCATCAGCGTATTGTTGGAGTTTGATCCGTGGGTCTGAGGGTTGGGGATGTCCATTACCTAAATGTTGAACAGAGTGGGGAATAAAACGGAACCTTACGGTATCTCTGCGGAGGAAGAAAATAGGCCTAATAGTAATTTCCGCATCGGGTTTGAGTTGTTCTATTAGCCAAGAAACATTTAATTGAAGCTACTATGTAAAAAGGGTATTGGTATTAATTAGTTTGAAAATGAAACTGTCGTGTCGGTTGTAGGCTCTGGTTATGTCCAAGAATATTGCTAGGAAGCATATTTTGGTTTAGTTGCTAGGGACAGGTCAGACATTAAACTGAAAACTGCGTGACGAGTTGAAATGCTCCTCCTAAATCCGAACTGAAATTGAGAGAGAGAGTATCCTTATTGTCGCAGAAATATTGGAGACGCGTTTAGAAAAGTCTTATGAGGAGTTTTCCCGTGGTATAAATTAATAAAATTGGGCGATACGAATTGGGATTGTCAAGGGTTTTTTTGGTTTGAGAAGTACCGTATGAGCGTGCATAAACCGGGGGGAGGGGGGGATAACCAGAGTACATACAAGAGTTAAATATGGGGATCAAGTAAGCTAGTGCAAGGGGGGGGGGGGGGATTTGTTGAGTACCAATTTTCTTATACCGTCTAGGCCTGGGGCGGTGCTTCTTCCTGGTGTGTTGAGCAGCTCCTATGAGATTTCTAGAACAGCGGATCTTGGGGTGGTAAATGTTGCTTTTAGGTGTTTTGCAAAAAGGTCCTCTTCCTTCTTAAGGAGGTGTTTTTTGACTGTTAAATTTGTTTTAGAATCTCTTCTTATCTCGGAAGTCTAGGGATGCTGTGGTTTTTATCCATTTTTGTCCCTAAAACATATAAGACCACGACGGATTTTAGCGTTTAATCTGTTCTAAAATGTTATGATAATTGGGTCGCAAGTGCGGAGAAACAGTTTTTAGGTTTTATGCTTTTCTTTAATTAGTGATAGAATTGGGGGCGGAATAATATTATGGTTTATTGATTTGGTTTTGGTGAGTATGTGGACGGCGGCGGCAGTGTTGACGGCGTCAAAGTACGTTTCAATGGCCGATACGATCTTGCGGATGGAGTTGATCGCGTGGAGTTTGATAAGTTTAAGCGATATGTCGCGCTGGAACACAGGTCAGTTAGTTTTATTGTAGTCTGTGTACGTTATGAATGTGGATGTGGGCAGCGGATGATTGATGAGCGAGGTGAAACCTACGAGTAGCATATGGTCGCTGGTGATGCTTTTGGGCAAGACTTGGGAAGCAAGTTCAAAGTACGGAATGAGGTCAAGGGCCTCTGCAATTTGCCAAATGATGTGAGACTAGCGTACATGTCACCTAGTATAATTGATTTTCCCGTTTTTACGACGTGATCAAAAAATTCTGACGGAAATGGGTTGTTTGGGTTGGTGTATATGAAGAAGATAGATATGCTGCCAATCGCGCTTTGCAACGCAATCGCCACCACGTCAAGGTTCTCCCAGGTAGGGTCGGGGGTGATGGGAAAGATAGGAAAGAAGGCATTGTAAGCTATTGCCACGCCCTCCAATTTGGCTAGCGCATGCTTGTGGTGGAGTATGAATTTGGGTAATGTCAGCAGTATTGTTTTTACGGAAGACTTGGTTTTCTGAAAGGCTACAATTGAAAAGTTTTCTTTTTGAATTAGGTTCTAGATTATTGGAGTTTTGCGCGTTTATCCTTAGGTGTTCAGGGTTGCGATCAATTCCGAGTGAGCTGTTATTATTGATTGGGTTTGCAAGTGATGTAAACGGCGTTACCCGTGTATAAAATCCAGGATCCCTATTCTGGCACTCATTGCAATCTCGCACTACGTCATAGATTTCCCCTACCGGAAGGAAAATGTGACATTTAAATCATAAATTTGTAATTAATAATACATATTGAAGTTTAAAAATGCAAATAACTTGAAGCTTGGTATTGAATTTATATTACTAGATAGTCCTGTAGTACGAAAAATTAATGATGACGTCATTAATTGAGATAAGCGATATGCGACACATGCCAGAATAACCCTCCGGGTCTGTACTCCGAAAGTGAGGGACGCGTAGCGGTTTACTGTTTGCGCGACCTGTTTACTCTTGATGGGGAAAAACGCAAGTAGGGCCATCGTCACAAATTGCGTGCAGTTGGTTTTAATTGAATCCTTTGTTTGAAGTTGGCCGTGGTAGTAGTTAGATATGCGGTGTTTTTGTAAATATACAAAGAAACAATTTCATTGTTAACCGGTTGGAGGGCTGTAAAAAAGGCTTTGGTTTCCTGAAGGGGTTTTGAGAGGGGCGTTATATTAAAGCAATACTTAGCTATATTCTGTGACTTCTTTTCCGGTGGCGCTTAAAAGGGGGACATGGATGCCTGACGTTTTTGGTTTGTCTTGCGTCGGTGAGAAGGCTGCTCTAAGATGAAGCTTGATGTTGTAGATAAGCGGTGTCCGATGTTCGTAGCAAGGGTCGGTGATTTAATAAAATGCTCCATTTCAAGTTATTTGTCGTAGTTTTGGTTGTTTTGGATGCTTTAAACTCTATCAAAGTTTTTAGAATTAGAATTTTGGGTCATTGTTGCTACTGCAATTGGCAACAATGATTTTGAATTCTTGGCTCCTAGGTTCAATATTATAGTCAATATATTGGCACAATAATTGATATTATACAATAATATTGATCGTCTGTAGATCACATTGAAAGATTGCACAATATATTGAGTCAATCAAAAAAAGTTTAATTTTTATTGTGCAATATAATCTAAAAGTATTTTTTTTACCATTTGTTCATCCATCTGCGCCTTTTTTTTTCTATTTTTAAGTAAAAATTAAAGCAATGATTACACAACTTGCTTTATTTTATTCCACATTTTGACTGCAGAAGTGTCTAACAAAAAGTTTGCGCAATTATATTGCAACGTTTAGGTGGTCTTATCAATATATTGTTCAATATATATTGATGATATTATTTATTGTCTAGAGGCATCTTTAAAACTTGTATTTATTAAAGTCCAAACAAGTAAAAGCCATTTCTTTTATCATTTCTTTTTGAAAATGAGTTTGGCTTGAAAAATTTGGAACGCTTGTATGTGCATCCACTTCAACAAAAACAATAACTTTTTGTTTTTGACATTTAAAACATAGCAACGACCCGTTTGTTTTTTTTTTTTTTTTATTTAAGCCATTAGTTTTTATTTATGTCTTATGTCTTACACCTTGCGGCAAGATAACATCCTTATTTAAAATGAGCGCTCTGAAGCTAATGGGAGTCTCAGGCGGGTATGCTTCTTTAAGAAAAGGAATCTCATTTAGGATTTTTTTTGTAGGTTACAACGTTCAAAATTTTCAATTGTTTTGTTAGTCAAAATTTGCACGATAAACTTCATTTCTATCCGTACAAGTAAAGCATTGTGACGACAAATGCAAAAAAATAAATAGAACATAATATGAATTGTGGCTCTGAAGGAGATTAATAAGCATTACGTTAGCAGGCAAAATCCAAAACAAAAAAGTGTTAAGAAAAGCAGTGGAGGAAAAAGCGCTAGTAGGTATAATTTATAAACATAACAAAAGAATAGTTGGAGGGAATACATTGAGAAGATATTGTTTATTGAAGGACGTGATTAAATAAATAGTGAATGCAAATCCAAAAATATAAAGAAGAATAATAAAGAAAAGAAAATGGTGCAGTAAAATAAAAAAATCAGAACACAATAATAATAAAGATTAACTTCTTCTTTTGTAACTCACAAAACAATTGTTCAATGCCTTAATATTAATGTTATAAAATATTTCTGGATTTTTGAGACTAGCAGCATCTTATGCAATACTCTATAGTATCAGTAATATTATTTTAAGAGTCGTTAGTTGTTGCATTTAATCTTACTACCAATTTTTAAAATTAAAAATAATTATTCAAATATTTAGATATTGATTTTTTTTTAAATGGTTTTAATTGTAATTTTAACAAATAAGTTTCCAATTCCCTAGCGGCTACATTGGTCAAACCGCAAAACATTCATGTAGCACAGTTTTTCAACCACTTTAATAGCTGAATTATTTACGTTGTTGTAGATAAATCATCCTAAATGTATATATCACTCATGTCAATTCATAAAACCCAAATATACTTTCATTCCAATAAAAGCACGTGACATTTAACCATTATTGAATAATATAAAGGACACGGCCATAGTACACTTGATAAATCTTAATTTTTGGATGTGACGATGATGAGAATTATTACATTATTTTTGCGCGTCGGCGAAGGCTAAAACTATATATTAAATCGCTAATAAATTTGACATGTCTTCCGACAACATTTACCCATATATTATATAGTCATCAATCAGGATATCGATTGTCAATTTATATGAACTTATGTTGTAGCATAAAAGTTAATTAAATTATTTAGTTGCAAAAGACAACAATATTTTCCAAAACTGCATAAATAATTTATTATTACCAATTATACAAAAGCAAGCTTATAAATTATTAAAAAAAATATATTTTTTATATTCTTATAGCTTTTTAATAAATTAGTCCCAAACAGGATGACTATTTTTAATAAGTTTATTATTAATTATACAAAAAACAAGTTATTAATATTTCAGTGGTCGACATCTCTAAACATTCAGTAAAAAATTAATATTAATAAGGGTGAATGCCTGATTTAAATAAAATGATTCACATGAAACATAAAAGATCAATTCGAATAAATCGCATTCCTAACACATCCTTATAATCAAAAAGTTTAAAAACAATTATGCAAATAACTACAAGGGACCTGTTTTTCAACTAGATTGACATGAAGATGAAAGCACTAATTAATTCTTTTAATGAATTATTGTGCATTTTACACATGACATTGACATTTAATATATTGAATGTATTATTATTTAACTAATTATAACTATAAACGGTCCAAGTTATTTTTGCTTGATTGTGTAATCAAGACAAATAAATTAAGTTAAAAACTATGATTTACGATATTGTTCAGGTAGTTGTCGTCGTTGCAACTTATTAAATGAATACATCATGTTTCGATTTAATGTAAAAGTTTGATCCATTATGTTAATCTATATTGTATGACGTCGATACGAAATAACATTCACTAGGTGAAATATTAAAATATGACCTTTTCACTGTTACGGCCTTTGATATTTGTGTTATTAATTAAGCGAATAAAAAAAGAGATGACCCCATATTAGATTAGGTTAGTTCGGTTTTACGATATTGTCGTTTTTATTCAATGACACAAGAACAATAAATCACAATACTTTTGATAATCATTAGGATTATAAATTATAACATTGAATGATGCGCATCAATTCCTTGATATTTAAATGAATAAGCATAAATGCATGATGCAAATTGTAGTTTATGGACAATTAATGTTTTTATGAATTTAAAATTCAGAAACCTTCATTTTAATATGGATCTGCAACATACTTTGTTGTAAGTGTATATTAGTACCTTGTTTTACCAATTTGTTTAATCATAAAATATAAAGCAGGTGAATACTATTTTATCCGAATTTATTGTTCCGAAACATGCATACATCATGTTCTGCTAAAGGATTATCTATTAATGCGTAAAAGACGTGGCCGCTATAAAATTGAGTGAGTAATAAAATTATATTTAAGAATCACCTTTTGGGAAGTAATAAAAACAACAATAACCGATTTTATAGGAACAGACATTTAAATATATTCTTTATGAATTACGTTGAATAATTGCCATGCACATTATTTGTATAGCAAAAATAAGTTTATTATTTAAATTAGAATAATGAATGTATTTATTAATAATAATTATTTTTTTATTTGTGTATTACCAACATAATTGTCATTTTATTTATGGGCAATTCCATTTCAAACGGACCAGAACAGGAGGAGGTGCATTGAGAAATTAGCTTTCGTATTTTTTCCGTTTCTATAACTTATTAGTAGTTTTTTGATTGGTTCATGAAGGTATGCAACAATTTTTTTAAGTTTTTTAACTTAATCGCAAAAAAAATATATTTACAACTTTTTTTTTTTACTTAAAAAATGTTTTTTTTAAAGTTTTTTAAAAAATTATTTGGCTTATATTTTTTTAAGCTCATTTCAGATGTTTAACAAACACATCTTTTGTTGCTTAAACCAATTTTGGGCGCATTTTTTGCTTGAAAATGATGAAAAAAATTTCTTTCCAAAACTAACTATTTTCCATGTAAAACTATCCAGAACTCAATCATTTATATTTTTTTTAATTTTAGGTTTTAAAACCTAAATTCACAGAACAAATTTATAGTTTCTATCTAATTTATAAAAATTTTTTTTTAAGGGTTTTATACCTTTATAAACTGATTAAAATAGTACTAATAAGTTATAGAAACAAACAAAAAAACTAAAGCAAGTTTCTCGACACTCCCCCTTCCCCCTGCTCTGGTCCGTTTAAAATACAATTGCTCTTATACAAACTTATAATAAAATTGTCTTATAATTTAATCTCTATAAAATATTATTTTTAGCCATCTGAAGTCAATAAGGAGTTTTAAAATGAGTATAAAGACATGCACAAGGAAAATACAAAGCAAACAAAAATCAAGCCAAAAAGAATAAAAACTTCACAACAAAAATATGATAATTTTAGTGTTTATAAAAAAATCAAAAAAATCAAAATATTTTTTCTTCTTCTTCTTTTTCTTTCCGAAAGCCGAAAGGCTTGTTTTTTTTCGATTCTTATTGCACGTGCTTTTGAGATTCTGACGACCAGCTGTCCTTCCATCTCCTTGTTAGTCGTCCTGGTCGACTTGAAGTTCTGCTTTGTTAATTCTGACTATGGTTGTAGTTGATATGCATTTGTTTTTCCAGATTGTTGTTCTCAAGGCTCCTGCTGTTCTGACTGACTTGTTGATCTGGTTTTGTACGACATTCTTGAGGTTACCGTAAGGTGATATTTTTGTTCCCAGGAAGTTAAATTCAAAGACCTGTTCTATTATTTTGTTGTTTAGTTTTGTTGACTGTCTCTATGATGCTTGGATGTATTATTCTGCGTTTTAGCTCCTTCAGAACGTTCTCTAACTTTAGTTTATTGTATTCTATTGCGTTCTCCACAACCTGTCTGACAACGAACACTGCATTGACCGTTGACCGGTTTTTCCAAAACTCTTGCTGTTCTTTTAAATAATTTTATGGATGTATCCAGAAGACATATTCTTTAGTAGTTTGCAGGATCTGAGGTTTTTCTCTTTTTGAATAATAGAATTGTTATGCTGTTTTTCCAGGTTACTAGTGTTGTTCCGTCCTTCAGTATTTTGTTAAACAGTTTGGCAAACTGTTCAACTAGCTCTGCTCTCCCTCATTTTAACAATTTGTTGGGAACGTTATTTGGGCCTGGGCATTTGCCGATTTTTAGATGTTTTATTTCTGATACGACCTCTACTGTGATTTGTTCTATATTCTCAATGTCTTATGCTTCTCTTTGGCCTAGCCGCCGCCACTCCGCCGGTCTTTGTTTTTTTCCTTGTTTGTATACAAGTCTTTAAAGTAGGTGGTTCACTTAAACTGTTTTATTGATTTCCCTTTTTGTTGCTTTGAGCATTTTTCAGATGCACCTTTGAGTTCCGTAGAAGTCGCTTTCCATTTTTCCAGTGCACCCCTTTTATTTCCTTTATTCTGTTATTTACTCTGTTTTTCGTTTCTGTATATTTGATATAGTTTCCTGTCTTATTTGCTTGATATGTTAGGTGAAACTTTTTTTTTTCTTGGGCAAGTAGGTTAACCTCTGGTGTAAACCAAAGCCATTTATTTTTGTAGTTTGTCGTTGTGTTGACTGTTCTTTTGACAAGTGCCTCCTCCGCTGCCTGGTTTATGTTATTCAGTAGGATTTCCCATGCGCAGTTTACTGTATTTTGTTGGAGGATAGGTGCTTTTTCTATTTTTGAGTAAGTTGTCTTATGTACGAATCTATTGTGCTCTCTGTTTTGAGTGACTCAATATTAAACTTTGTTTTTGGGCTGTTCTGTTTCTTTTTGTTGACTGGTAGTCTTGTCATGGTAATTTTTTCTATTACGAGATTATGGTCTAATCCGATGTTTGCCAATGTTAGTAATCTAACGTCTTGTATTTGCTCTGGTTTAATAGCTCTGTTTGTTATTATGTAATCTATTGTAGAAGTTAAATCATTGTTTCCCTGAAATGTGATTTTATGTTGGGGTTTGTGTTTAAAATATGTTTAGTTTATGGTGGGCACAAAACTCCACGAGCCTTGCTCCTCGCTTTTTTACCGTTTTCTCATTGTGTGCGTTCTTGTTTTTAGGTATTATTTCTTTCCCTATTCTTTTATTCATGTCACTCATTATTATTATGCTTATGCTTTCTTGTTGCGGTATTGTTTTTATTAACCGTTGCAGCTGATAGTAAAAATCGTTGGCTTCCTAAGCAGACTTTCCCGTGTCTGGTGGATACTATATGTAGGAGATGTTTTTCTAATTTAACGGTAACTTTTAGCATTTTATTGTTTTCGTACTTGATATTGATTATGGAGTCCTTAAACATATGGTTAATATGTATTTCCACACCTGACGCTGCTCTTGTGTTTTTGGGTTTCCCTCAGTAGAACAGTATATAGTCGTTGTACTGTTCGGTTTCTTTTATCCTCTTTTTTGTTTCCGATATGAAACAAATGTCTATTTTATGGTGCTTTAATTCTAAAATGATTTCTTGACCTTTTCCGTTAAATGATCTTACGTTTCAACATCCTAGTCTTATCTGTTTTTTTTTTCTTTTTTCCCGTCTCATTTTTCTTGTACTCGCTTGGTTTGCCAATATTGTGTCCGTACTGTTACAACGCTCTGTTTGGGTTCTGCGGGTATATGTGCTGTTTTACAGAGGATAGGTTGCTAACCTTGCTCTCAAAGTCTCCTCCTTTATCCCGGCTTAGAACCGGCAGTGACACTATCTGAGTTACTCAATCCACCCAGTGGTATTCCAGGCGAAGTTAAAAATATGTCAGAAACAAATAAAAGAAATTGTTAACAACGACTATAGTAGACAATTTATTATTAAACAGAAAAATATTAAAAAAACAGAAAAAAGTGTGCAAAATGACTATTTTATGACGACATACCAGGCTCACCATAGATAAGAGCTAAAACTGAATTGAATATTATGATAAAAGCAGTTTAAACTGCAATAAATTCCGATAATACGTAAGACGCTTAAAATGGTTAATTTTAATATTCAACAATATCTACAATTTAAGTACAACTCTTAAAGAGTGGCTACAATCTAAATTGGCCATCTTTCCCAAAAAACTTTTAACCAGGTTATGCAGTGATTACAAGACAATACGTTTTTTATGAGCTAGTTAATAAATTTATTTTTCAAGTTCATACATCAATATATAAACTATGTAAAGAATAAGTATTAATATTTTTACTTGTTTTATCAATTAATAAAATGCTTTTAAAAAGGTACATCAGAATGGTTGTAATTCTAAAAAAAATTGGAATGATCATAAACATTAGTAGATGTAAAGATTCCTTGTGGGGTAAAACAGGGATGCATACTGTCTTTGCTGTTATTTATTATATATTCTAAACACATCTTCAAAAAAGCTCTGAAAACATAGAAGTAGGAGTAAATATCAATATCAGCAAAACAAAACTAACTCATTAGCAAAGCCAATATTCCAAAATGCGCAATTACATTTAATAACTAACCCACCAATGTGTGTATGTGTATTTTGGCACTACAACAAGTAATCAGTAAAACCATTCACATGAAGTAACGCTTTGCATAAAAAAAGCCAAACATGTTTTTAACAAAATGAGTATCATAATTTAAAGTCACATCTTGACAACAAAAACAAAACAAAAATATTTGCAAAATTATGTCTTTTCTGTAGCCTTCTATAAAGTTGAAGCATGAATACTAACAGAAATTTTAAACAAAAAGCCATTTGAGATGTGGCGCTTTATTGTATTAAAAATGTAAAAAAAGAAGTAATCATAACTGTAAAAGTAAGAAAGATTGAACACTTAAGCTATATTACAAAAAAACTAAAACTGGTATTAGCTACTGCGATCCATTTTACAAAAAAAAACATATATAATATTAAGTTTAAAAACTTAAAGACTACAACCAAATTATTTAAAGCAACGGCCAACAAAGTAATAATTGCCAGGATGGTTGTCAACGTAAAAGTCTGGTAAAAATCACAAATTATTTTTTTCTAAAAGCAACAGTGAGGTGTTTTTTTAGAAGTATAGAACTTTAAACTGAAATGAAACTCATAAAAATTATGTTAACGCCATGGTATTGGCTTTATTGAAAAGATAATTTTATGCCATTACTGCTTAAATGTTTGACTGAAGTACAATCTAGAAGTTCAATTTTTGGCCACTTTTTCAAGCAGCAAGGATCCTATATCGGCAATAACGCGGCAAATGTTAGCTTCCAGCTGATCCAACGTTGTTGGTTTATTGGCGTACACTAGCGACATCACATATCTCCACAGAAAATAGTCTAGAGGTGTAATATCACACGACCATGGAAGCCAATTTACGTGTCCGTTACGCGAGATTATGCGGTCAGCAAATGTTTCCTGCAATCAATTGTTTGTGTCGCGCGCTGTGTGGCATGTTAAGACGTCTTGTTCCAACAACCAAAGCTCCTTCACATTAACACTATTTGACTGAGCAACAAAAAAGTCAGTAATTATAAATTGATAGCACTTTCCATTGACTGTCACGACCAATGATTTTACCAGCCTATAAAGCACACCAAACAGTTTTTGTGGATGTAACGGCGTCTCAATAATGGTTTTTAAATTTTCTTTGCTTTAAATCCGGCAATTTTGTTTGTTTACGTAGCCATTGAGCCAAAAATAAGCATCATTGCTGAACATTTTTTTTTTTTTAAATCGAGGACCAAAAACAATCTTGGTTTTGGTTTATTCTTTGAACGTACGACGCGTATAATAACGCGGCTTCAGCTCTTGCACAAGCTGTGTCTTGTAAGCTTGTAAACCAAGATTTTTTGCAAAATTGTTTATAAGGTAGATGGACACAACTCCAATTGTTGTTCACAATTGCCAATTGACTCACTCTGGCCTTCTTCAACACTACGCTCCCCAGCTGCAACAACTTTTTTGGACTATGCGTAGTACAAAAACAATCCAAGGTTTTCCGAATAACTTGTTTGGGTAGACGATTATGTCGACCGTAAAACGGACGTAGTGCACGGTAAGTTTTGCAAACTGAACCACTATTTTTGAAGTAAATTTGCACAATGATAAAATGGCAAAACATACTGAACAGAAATCAGCTGTTATTTGTTAAATTGTCTGTCACCAGAAACAGTGTTGCCAGGTTAAAAAACAAACCTCTAAAAAAAAAACACTCTTTACTTTATAAAGTTTTATTTTTAGGCAACACGGAGTTTTGATACTTTATAAAATTTTATTACTATTCTTCTAAAAGTAAAAAAGAGCTTTGATATTTTGTAAATGTTTATTGCTAGCTTTCTAAAAGCTTATTATGACTAATTTTATTTTTAGTTTTTATTTTTAACAAACTGTTTTGTTACTGCATAATTTTTTATTGCTAGTCTTATAAAAACAACAAAAAAATTGGATGCTCAATAAAGTTTTATTTTATTGTTAGTTTTCTAAACGCTTCAGGTAGATACTTAATAAAATTTAATTTTAAATTTACATAAGATAAGATAAGATAAGTTTTGATATTTCATAAATTGTTATTCCTAGCACTCTGTAAGAAATAGAAGGTTTTGATACACATAACAGATGCTTTTGATGTCATAAAATTTTATTGCTAGCCTAAAAGCAACATAAACATGTAAAAAACGGTGGTGACCAGATTATAAACGCTAGCAAAATTAAAATTAATGCAGTATCAAAATTTACTGCAGTTTTCAAAAGGCCAACAATAAAAGTGTCTAGTATATCAAAACTTTTGTTGCTTTTAGAAAACTAGCAATAATTTTTTTTTTAAGCAAACAGGAGTATAGACTTAAAGTTATTGTTTGGCTGTAAGCAGTGCGGACATCTAACGGTTATTACTGGCAAAATACTGTTTCCAAGACTTCTCTGTCTTGCGTTTTGCTCAGAGTAACTTTAAAATAAAAATTAGTAGCCTATTGAATACGGATTGCCAATCAACAGGGCTATCAATGGTAGAAGGACCATGTTATTAAAATGTTTTTAAATTTATTGTAGACGCTACTTCTTTTGAGCTAGATATAATTTTGGCAATGAGTTTGAGATTGGAATGTTATCTAAAAGATAGTTGGTTGTAGTGCTTTAGTGACTACGCTAATCTTATTTTTTTGGTACCTCTATAACAAAGGATTCTTGGTTACGTAGGTTCTAGAGTTTAGTAGCGTTAAGACGGGTTTTTTGCAGATAGAACGTTTATTCAGATAATCTTTATGTAAGATCTCTTAATAAGATTTTTTTGGCCTCATTTTTTTACTTTAACTTTTTTTTTCTTGATGTTAGTTGCGGTTTTGGTTTTGGTAGTTGATTGCTAGTATTGTTTGGTTGGCTTGTATCTTTTTTTTTAAGTTATTGATTTAGTTTTTTCTTAAAGCTGGCTTGCGGCTGTTGCAACCTAGCTTTTATTTATTATTTCTTTTGGCGTTTGTTAGCTTTGGCTATTTTTGGTTTTTTTCTTGACGCTGACCTGCGGCAATGTAGACAACTTAGTTTGCCAAAAATCTTTGATTAATTGCTGGTATTCCAGTTTAGTCAGCTTATACTGTTTCTCTTTTTTTAGATTTGTTGGTTTTCATTATTTTCTTTTTTTTTTTGTTAACTTGCAGCTATGCATATGGTACTTTAATTGATTTTTGGTAAAAACCGCAACGATTATCGATAATTGTTCTTTGCACGGTTTTTGTTGAAACAAATTGGCAATTGTATTGGCCTAGTGAAAATTAAGTCATTTGTTTTTGTTCTTCTGAGTTGTTAAAATTCTTTAGAAGTTCCATTTTCTTCCCGGTTGATTGGTAACGCTATTCATACAACTTTTAGAAGGAATAGTTATATTTTGAGTAGCAAGTTAGATATAAACCTGCAAGATTGTAAAATGCTTTGTATAGAGTGTGTTTCTATACGAATGTGAAACTTTTAATACAAAACTATTAAGTGAACAGACAAGATCCGAATCAAAAAAACGTTGAAAATGCAGGAAAAGGAGCCAAATAAAGAAAAAGGCAAATAATCAAAAAAACTAAAAAAGAATTACTTAAAACCTTGGCGTCTAGATTTGAGTTGACTTGATTGCAAACAGTTTTTAATATTTGCTTTGTTTTCTAAGTTTTGTTCCTCTTTGCATAGAATTGTCTTAGCAAGTACCTGTGGGTTAAATGTTTTTTTGTCTTTTTTTAATTGTCAGAATACAGCTGGTTAATCTGTAAGATAAATGTTGGCTTTGAGTATTGGCTAAGATTCAGCTAGTTCTAAATTAAAAAAAAAAATATTATTCGAAAAAAAAATGTATTTTGTATTGTTTGCGGATGTTTTGAATCTGGCACGTTTGATAATTTTTGCTTTTTACGCGGTTTTTAGCAGTTCTTTAAAATGTTTTCCTACTGTTTAACCTTCCAATGTTTTTTTTATTTACGTAATAGATTGTAATTAATTTTGCAGATTTGACTAGTTGTTTGTTGGTAGTCGTTGTGTCTGTAGAACAGTTTGTAGCAAGTAACGGTAGCTGCATACTTAAGTTTTTTCTAGGCTCTTAGAAATTTTTTTTGTTGTCTAAGTTAATTTTTTAGCTTTACGGGCGTTTTGCATAAAACTATTCAATTCTAAAAAAATTCCAAATATTTTTCAGAACGTAATTAAATAATTTTGATGTTGTTCCTGAAAGCAATCCTCTGGCAGGTAGAACCATAGTAATAAAAAAAATCTTTTTCATTTTGTTGAGGCGGGGAAGGGTGTAATTATCTGTAAGCAGAAAAAAAAAACAAGTAAGGACATAATGCTGGAATAAAAATGCATTAATATAGAGCATACAGAACACCCTTTGATAGAACAATTGTGTAATAGCGATTTTAATGTATCCTAGACGCCGTATAGCTGGCCTTCTTTCTGGGTGGTTAAATTGATTACAAAGTTTTTGTGACAATTAAACTTTTGATCACATTGATGTTAGAGTCCAGTGGCTTAACGGTAGGTTTTTATTTAAGATATATGGTTAGTATTTTGTGATAAGCTAAATTGTAACGTAATGATCAATAGAAATGGCATTATAAAAAAATTAAAAATTAAAATTAGAGTAATTATAGTGTTTTAAAATATTGACATAAACGCTCGGCTCGTTAAATGTTGTTGCGTCAGTTGCTACATTTATTTAGATTTTTTTTAACTTACCAAGGCTTAGAAAGTAATTGCTTATTTTAAAGTTTTTTTTTTTTTAATTTTGAGATCTGTTAAGAGTGTTATAGGGCGTTTTTTGTTAAAACCGTGCTTTAGTTGGACAGTTTTTTAAACTTTCCTAAACAAGGTAATTTTTAGATATAAAATCTAATATTTTGAAACTTTTGCATTACACAAAAAGCTCTAAAAGAAGAATTTGATAAATTAGTAGTAACAATTGCAGAGTAACTCTAAATATGCTGGCTAGTAATGTAGCAATTTTTTTTACCAAACACGTTTAAGAAATTAGTAAATCAACAAATTACTGTCAATCATAATAATAAAAACTCAAGTACCTAAGCCACCTTATGAGAGGTAAACACGAAAACAAAAAAAAACACTTTGGCTTTATAATTCAAAAAAATGTTGCTATACATCAAACCAACAAAGATGTTGCACGTAAACCGTAATAAAAATAAAACCAACATTTTTTAAATAAAAAATTAGTTGATAACAAAAAAATATGTAAACATTTTAAATAAACAACTTTTTTTATTAAATCTAAACAAACATATTTTTTTTCTTATCTGCTTTAACAGATGTTATGTTACCATTATACTAAATTTACCTTAACCAATTGTACTTAGAAAAAAATCTATATAATTCGGATTTCCGATACAAAAGAGTTTGTACAATCAAGCCTAATGTAAAGCCTGTGCTGCTACTAAATTGCATTTTAGTAAAGTGATTTTTTAAAATTTAATATTCTAACGAAATTGTACCAACTTAATCAGAAACGTATTAATTAATTTATCTTACAGATCAATCTTACTAAAACGTATAAAAATATTACATATCAGATTAAAATAACTAGTTTATTTATAATATAAACATTTAGTAACTCTTTTTGCAGATAATTATGCAACTTTAGAATAATTAGTGTAATACGCATCTTTCTGTGCGTTATGAATTCATCAATCTCATAATAATAGTTAAATAGTTGAACAAATTTGTCATTAACATGTACACCAGAACTGACTTTCACCTCCAACTTACTAAATATCAATGAATATTGTAAGTTACCGCATAATATAATAAATAAACAATTCAATAACCTTAAGATTCTTATCTCAATATTGCTCTTTTGATATTATATTAATATTAAATTTTAGTATTTTATTGCATATTATATTCATCATAAATGCAAGTGATGACATTTAACGTACCATATTTTATTACTCTTCAAATTGGAGACATTTCTAAATTATTGATTGTATCAATACATTTTAGAATGTATAAATTAATATATCTAATGAAATATATGTGGTTATTATTTTAAATTTAAAGTTGGAATTTTAAATTTAAATATATTTTAAAATATGTATACTTGAGTAATTTTAAATAATTTATTAAAAATTTCTAATTTAATTGATTCGCTATTAATAAATTGCTTTGATGTTTGAATTATTTAAAATTAATAGTCTAAACAACATAATAGATACGCATTTATGTAAAAGCGATGGGTAATTGATTAATTGCGATTATGCAATAAATTCCTAAGACACCACTTGATTGAGTTTTCAATGCAGGTAGTTCTGGTTGAAGGTTAAATATTTTTAGCTTGTAGACATATATAATAATTAGGTAATTTGTTTAAGTGTTAGAAAAAATATAAATAACAGACTGTAGAAAGGTGTATAATTAATTCTTTAATTAATGGTTTTAAGTAAATTGTTTTTATCCTTCTTCTGTTCAAATGTTCTTGATTTATGATTAATAAATTGAATTTAAAATCAGTAAACTGTGTCATGTTTATTATTTATTGTATTTTTTATTTGTAAGTAAAACATTAATAGTAATACACTGGCGACCAAAATAAAGGTCACTTTAAAATTATGACTTATTTTTAGAATTTTTAGTTTTAACTTTATGTTTGCTGTTTTAACTTTATGTTTGCAAAGTAAACCAAACTAGGCGTTTAATAATTTATTTCCTAACAAATGTTATCTATCTGTCAGTTATTATAACTGTGTTACTGGGTTTTATGAAACAGCATCCATTTTGCTCTAATTGAAAACCAACATTTTGTTGTGGTTTTTTTACTTAGTGTTGATTTTTTTTGCAAAACTTGTCATTGACACAGTATATTGTACTTAACAGGTCATAATGCCTTTAATTAAGCCTTATTGTTGTGGCAAGAATTATAACGATGATTGAAGATGAGCGAGAAAACTGCAAGGATTGTTGGTAAAAGCCTTTCTGCTGTACAAAAGGCGTATCAGCGTTACTTGGATACTGGTCTGATAACCAGAAAATCAGGATTCGAGCAAAAAAAAGTCACTACAAACAGAGATGACCGTTTCTTGGTGTCCACAAGTTTGCGGAATAGAACAGCTTCTGCAGTTTATCTACGAAATTATCTCCATAAAGTTAGAGTTGTAAATGTTAGTGAATGGACCGTTAGAAGAAGGTTTTGGGCTGCTGGATTGTTCTGAACAAAGATGGCTACAAGTTCACTTTTACAACGCCAACATCGTGTTGCAAGATAGGCTTTTGCCCAAAATCACCGGGTATGGAATAATGAAGACTGGTTTTTAGATGAGTTGCGCTTTTGACTCAAGTGTTGAGAAGACGCGGAGAAAGATACGCTTTATTTTGTATTAATGAGCTACTTTCATTTGGTGGTGGGTCGGTTATAGTTTGAGCAGGAATTTCTACCAAAGCACGCACAGAGTTGGTTTTTATTATAGAAAATCGCTCCCTGACAGTTTACAGATACACTATAAAGGTTCTTGAAGATTATGTTATGTCCTTTATGACAACTATGGGCAAACGCGGCATTTTTATGCAAGATAATGCTAGACCACAAGTAGTTGTCAGAGATTATCTAGATAAAGTGGCGTTTTTTTTGGCCAGCTCTCAGCTCTGATATGAATTTCATTGAATATGTCTGGGATAAGTTAGGACAACGTATCCGAAAGCATACACCTGTTTCAAAAACTGCTTAGGAGCGAAGGCAGTTGCTATTGCAAGAATGAAATAATATTGACCAAAATGTGATCTTTAATTTAAATCAAAGTGATCCTTGTCGATTTCAAGCAGTCATTAATGAAAGAGGGGTAATACTCGTTATAAGTAATAAGTTTTTTTTAATATTTTTTGTTCCATATTAGTCCTAGAAACGAAATTTATTATATATTTTTATAAGTAAATTTTTTAGCGGGCTTGAGCGTCCTAAGACGCTGCATATAAATTTTCCGCACTAGGCCGCAAAGCATCACTTTTTGATCTAAAATACGAGCAGCAAAATTGTTTTTCAAAGTAGCAAACAAAAAAACAAATAACTGTATTGTAAAAAAAACAGAAAATTAAATTTTATAATTTTAACTAAATTAACTTAGTTTGATAATCTCAACAACATATGCCTATTTATGAAGAACTAAATAAAATTAGGTTTGCGCTGATTCTTTTTAAATAACTGACGCATCAAACGTTCAACGACCCATCTATCACACCAAGCGTTTGCAAAAAATATTAAATAATTAAGATATATTTTTATTCTAAAGGCCAATGCCAATTGCCGCCAATTTCTTCTAACTGTGATCATTTTCAATTTTATGCAATTTTTTAGAGAATAATTTAGACAGACAAAATTACCGTAAAACTAGAAAACTTCAAAAAATATGTTGTTTTAAAAGTTGTTGAGGATCGAAGGGCTTTGAGAGCAAACTAAAAAGTTTTTTATAATGTCATAAAAATAACCAGTAGATTTCAACAGAAAAGAAGAAGTTTGCTCTTTGTGGCTACTAACTAATATTAACTTAAATTACTCGTATCTTTTGACCGGTGACAAACACCTCACATGTCACTAACTTTTGACGGTAAAACACATTTTGAAAAAGGTAAGCGTTTATTTTGTCAAATTATAAGTAGTATGTGGAAAAATGCGTAAGTTTTTAACAATTTAACTCACTTTTGTGTTGTCTTTTACTGATTTTTAAGTTAATTTATTTAATGTGTTAACGCAATGCCCCTATTAGGAGAAACGTTCCTAATAAAGATCATTGCGTTAACATGTTTGACACATTAGTAAAAATAAATTGTTTAATAGTTACTGCGATTTTATGTAAATTGTCTCTTCAACCAGTAGGATGCTAGGTACACTGCTGATGGGTGCATACCCTGAAACACAAGTGTATGTGTTTCTTACAATTTACATAAAATACATTATTTTTAATTTTAAATTAATTTATTTTATTTGTTTTTATTGATATTTGGTAATCTAAAACATTATAGTCTTTTAAAGCTTTGGTACTATTTGTAATATCAGATTATTAAATTATATTTTTTTAATGTATTTTTAATTTTTGATATCAAAGTTTTTTATAAATTTGGGATCGTCTGTAATATTAATTTGATACTTTGGATAATTTTGTTGAACTCAATAATATTTTTTTTATTTTTCTTTTTCAATTTTGTATTTTTTTTTAATAAAAAAAAAATGTTGAGTGTTTTTTATTTTCCTACTTTTGTACAAGTTTTTTTACTATTTGAAATCTTAATTATAACGTAACGTTACATTTAATATTGACAAGAAGTGTTAGTACTAGAAAATTGAGTAAATCAAACGCAATTTAGGTTTAGTCCAAATGTGCAAAGAAGTAGACCGCAACATGTTTTTTAGTCTATTAAAAAGTGTACAATAAAGTACAGCAGAAAAAACTTACAGAATTCTAAAAGTTTTAAGACTAAAATAACTCACAAATTCAGTGTTAAAAACGCAAAATTGATTTGAAAGTCACCTAATAAGCCATTGGTCCCATCAAACAAAACTTCTGAGGTGATGTAAAAAGCTGTAAAACGCACAATAAAAACAAAACAAGACAAAGTCTATTTGCTGTCTAGTTCTAGTACAAAGATACAGATAAGTATGAATGTAACAAAATACAGCAGAACAAACTTATAAATATTCTAAGACTACTATCTAATTACATAAATCAAATTCAACTTGGGATTAAAGACTCAAAACAAAATGTTTTTGAAATGAATACTAGAAAAGACTTATTTTCATAAACAATTGCTCCTAATATTATTAAACTTTAAATTTCTTTGTTCTTCTTGGCAACGTCTACCCATCTTACCACAACCGTGAGCATACAAACAAAATCTCGATTTGTTGCTAAAGATAACTTGCTTTTATTCATTGATCTATTGTAGGTTCTTATTGCACCATTTCAGATAGCACTTCTTATAGTAAGGAGGTAAAATCAAACACAAGAAAAGGCGTTGCGACTTGAGATTAAATGATTGATTTTATTATTAAACTGATTAAGCAAAAATGTTTGATTAGTTAAGCCTCTCTGGAACTTCAATTGCTCTTGTTGTTGTTTTCTATGGCGTCCACTTTGTAATCTACGTTCTTATCTCTTAATCTATCTACGCCAACATCGAGTTTGTATTGTTTGCCAATTTGAAGAATATCACAAACTGACAAACTATCTTCTCTGAGCCCGAGTACTGCACAGCGTTTAATATTGCTTAAATGTTGAAAAACGATCCAACACATATTTTAATTTAAATAAAAAACTAATCGAATGGTTTGCACAGTTAATCATAAAAATATCTATATGGTTTTATTATAAATCAAAAAGTTATCATATTTTTTTGTAGAACTTTTTAGAGTAAATAATTTACATATTATACAAAATTTTAATAAAAAATGTGCTACAGACTCTTTTATTATTTATTATTTATTGATAAAAATAAATTGTAAGGTATCTATAACATTAAATCATGACAATAACTAATGTAAACAATAGCTTTACATCTTTTTGAAAAGTTTGAAGCACGATTCCAAGCTCTGACCAATAAGACAACATCTAAATGTACTCTTGATAAGGTTTATGCTTGAAATTGACTGTTTGCATAAATATGTAGACCCAAATCAGGAAAGAACAGCAAACGTTAGTTAGTCAGCAATAATATTCCAGGTTTTAAAAATCAACATATTTTTTTCTCCAGGTCTTTCAAAGTAGGTCATTTGTGTTGTGAACTAAGTTTATATTTGTTTTTTTAAATATTTTTATATAAGCACAAAGACTTAATAATTGCATTTTAAAGTTATCAATGTCAATATTAAATGAAGAAGAAATTAATTTTATTATAGTAAAATTACACATTATTTAAAAAAAAAAAAATAATTTTTTTTAAAAGCTTTCCTCATATTTAAAATCATCAAATTAAAGTTTCAAAATTTTAACCAAAAAAAATAAGTTGTTTTTAAATCAAATAACATTTTTCAACATCAAAAAATTGTGTTTCTTTTGATTAAAATGATTTAAATGAGACGTACCGCTTACAATAAATTTAAAAAAAAATGTATCCACCAATTGTTTTAGATAGTAAAAACCTTTCTCAATAAAAAATACTTTAATTTTTAATAATAGGGAAGGTAAACGTTTTTTCATGATAACAAACTTACGGTGTTATGCAGTAAAAGATCATTATAACTAAAAAAAAAATTACGCAGATTTAGAGCTTAAGCTTTAATGGGCTTAATAATCTTAATCAGCAATTCCAGGGCCGTTGCAACACACACGGCGGCCAAATGAATAAAGCGGCTAAAAATGTAATTGAATTGATTATTGAGTTAATTATAAAAAAATTGTAAATTTGATGAGATAGTTGCTTTATCAAAATATTATTTCTGCCATTTTACTCTTGTTTTATAGTAGATAGCTCTCTGACTCAATAGTGGTTAAACATTGTTGTTAACTTCTCGTTTAATGTTTTGTAGTCAAACATTAGGAGCACATTTTGTAATCTGTATTCCAAAGGATTAGAGTATAGAAAGTAACAGGGCAAAGTTAGAATCTATAAAACTAGTGTGCGGCCGAGCCTAACCTACGCCGTTAAAACCAATGCAGAAACATTTAAAATTAAAAGACTAATAAGGAACACAAAAATAAAAAGTTTTAGATCAATAAAAGTAGTAAACTACGTGATAAAATTATAAGCAGCGCTATCAAAGAAGAACTAGATACTGAAAAAATAGCTAGATTAGTCAAATCACAAATATGGCAATAGAAAATCATGTGGATAAAATGAACTACAACAGAGTTGAAAAATGAGATAAAGACTAAAGATCCCAAAGTAAAAAACCTCTAGGTAGACTACCTAAAAGATGAATGGGGAGCTGGACGTCAATAGAAGGCTAGAAGGCAGATAACAGGACTTTATTCTTAATTGCAAACAAGAAGAAAAAGAAGGTAACCTTAAAGCGGATTAGCAAATAAAAAACTACAGAAATGCTTAATAGACCTGAACCTGATGTTGATAACTATAGTAATGCATCTACCAAAAGAGTAACAATCAAAAGTGCACAAAAGAAAAAAGAGATTACAGTGCAGGGACGTAAAACGTACCACTTCAAGAAAAAAATAAAACAATTTTAAAAAGTTTCCAGAAAATTACATTTTTTACTAAAAACCTTATATAACATGCTTTTTAGACCAAAAATTAATAAAATAATGTGATTTTGTGTAAGAAAGTTAAAGAAAATTAACAGAAAACACTGTTTTGAAATCAAAATTATACAAAAGAAACAATTTTGAACTAAAGTGTGTAGAAAACGTTGTTTTGACTACAAATTTAATAAAAAATGCTTTTTAGATTAAAAAATTATTAAAAAAGTGATTTTATACAAGAAAGGTACAAAAAATTAATTAGAAAATACTGCTTTGAACTGAAAATTAAACAAAAGAAACAATTTTGAACTAAAGTGTGTAGAAAACTTATTAGAACATTATTTCTAGACCAAAAATTAATAAAATAATGTGCTAGAAAGATAAAAAAAGCTTAGCAAAAATAATGTTTTGAACTAAAAATTAAACAAAAAAAGCAATTTTCAACTAAAATGTTTAGAAAACGTTATTTTTGATTAAAAAATTAACAGAAAATGCTTTCTAATGTTTTGAACTATAAATTAAACAAAAATAAACAATCATGCTGTTTTTGACTAAAAACTAAATAACAAATGCTTTTTAGACAAAAAAGTAATAAAAAATGTGATTTTGTGCAAAAAAGTTATAGAAAACTCATAAAAATACTCTTTTCAACTTAAAATGAAACAAAGCAAGCAATTTTGGACTAAAATGTTTTTAAAAAATGCAGTTTTGGAGTAAGACTTTTTTCTTAGACTAGGAAGTGATAACTTTTTAGAACAAAAATGATAATAATTGTAATTTTGTGCAAAAACAATTACACAAAACTTATAGAAAAGACTGTTTTTGGACTAAAAATTAAACTAAAAAAGCAATCTTTTACTAAAACGGATTTAAAAAATGATGATTTTAAATAAAAACTTAATAAAAACTGCATTTTCAAACAAAAAGTAATCAAAAAATGTGATTTTGTGCAAAAAAGTTATAAAAACTTAAAAAAAACTAAAAATTAAACAAAAAAATCAATCTTAGACTAAAACTTAAACTTAATAAAAAATGCATTTAAGAACAAAAAGTAATAAAAAATGTGATTTTATGCAAAAAAAGTTACAGAAAACTCATAAAAATACTGTTTCAACTTAAAAATTAAACAAAAAACAATTTTAGGCTAAAAAGTGGTAAAAAACGCTGATTTTGTCAAAGTATCAAATAGAAAATGTTTAAAAAAAAAAAAATAATAATACACTAAAAGATACTGTTTTATACTAATATTTAAATAAAAAAAGCAATTTTGGATTAAAGTTTTTAAAAAATGCTGCTTTTAGACCAATAAGTAATACAATTGTGCTTTTGTGCAAAAAAAGATAAAGCACTGATGAATTGTACTTGAATACTTTACGGTGAGTCTCAAAAATTTTAAAATAATTTTGAATCAATCATCTTAGCAACACCCATAAGCTTTACTTTATATGCTATAAAAAGCGGCATATTTATGTTTTGCACACAGGCAGCCGTATTTCTCGCGACGGCTCTGAGCAATTCTATAACTTTGCACATTTCTTCTAGAAATGTCTACTCACAAATCATTTTTTAATGAATAATGCAATAGTAAGTAAGTATCTGGTGATTCAACAATTCCGTTTTTTACGCCGGTCATACTTTTTAAATAATCTGTTGACAAATATGATATTTTTTAATGCACTCAATTGCAGCAATTACTATATTCTCTTCACGACCTTTAAGTGGCAATAATCCTAAGTCTTTTTATAAAATAAATCATACAAAAGGTAAAACTTGCACTGTATCATGTATGTCACAAGACTCGTCAGCTGTTAATGATAAATCTAAAACCAATTTAAAATTTTTGGTTTGCTCTTGATTATATTCAAAAACAATTTTATTATTCTATTTTTTACTGTTTTAGCAGACAATAATAACTTAATTTTTTTAGATTATCTGCTGCAATCCAAAATCCCAAAATAGTTTTTCAGATTAAAAAAGATTCTTTTATTATTTACTAGCTAACTGGCAAAAATGGGCGATTAACGATTTAACTAGCAGTTTAAATAACTTTAAACTATGTGAGTTATGACAGTTATTATTTATAAAAAATGGGTGTATTATATTAATAGTGATTACTGGAAACTTACTATTGTTTATAAGGAGTTATCCGTTTACAATTTTTTTGTTGTTAGATATTCAATATACTTATTAAATAAAATTTTAATGTCAATTTTTTGACACGTTAATTTATAGGTTAAGATTTTAAATATTTTGTTGACATAAAATATAGAAGCGATTGTAATACGCGTTCCCACTAACTAGCAATTTAAATTTTAACTAGCAGTTAGTAAACTTGCAGTTTAAACTACTATTGTAATACTGGCTCTTAGCCATAATTTAAAGTCTTTAATTAATCTTTTAATCCATTTGCTGTTCCACCAGCTTTGCTCTACCTTCTTTCTTATGCTGCTAAGGTGTCTCTCCTTGTTGCGGTTTTTGCTTTTTTCTTATTGGCTCCAGGCAAATAAGATCTATTCTTGGCCTACAAGTACGCGTTGACAAAGTCCGATATGCGTACGCCACTCTGGTCGCAGCTTTTATCTGCGCTTTTGCAAACGTCTACTAGTACTTATAGCCTTGAGTACAGTCATACCATATAAGCTTGACTTGTAATTCTTTTTACTTTAGCCATTGTTCTATTCTGGCAATGACAAATTTTGCATGTTTTACTATATGTTTTATGGTTGTTGTTGTATACTAAGGTACTCCTATTCTGCAAATACAAGCAAATGGGGTTGATTAGGTATTGCGGGATACTTTTCTCAACCAGCGTTTTTTTTTTATCCTAGTCACGGTACAGATTTGAAAGCGTTTTTGACATTCAGGATTTTTGCTTCTTTGACTATGTTTTTAGCCAATTGGATTGCGTCTATGGTTGACCTTCCTGTTCTAAATCTAATCTAATGGTTGGATAACCAGCCACACTTCTGGGGTTCTTTTACTAACTTACTGTTTAGCACATGCTCAAAGAGTTTTCCCATTGTGTTTATGAAGCACAGTGGTCTATATGGCAAATTATTTACGGTTTTTTTTTGTTTCACCAAAAAAGTTAGCTTAGCTACCTTCTATTCGTCTGGAAAAGTGCCGTCTTTGATTAGTTTGTCAAAGAAGGTAGACAGTAGCTTCTTAGTTACTTCTGGCGGAACACCGTTGGTGCCTGCAGTTTTTTCTGCTCTTAATTTATTCCTCTTCCTGACTTCCTCTGCAGTGTACTCAGCGACTTTGTTAGTTTTGATCGTTTCTTTTCTCCACCTAATTTCTTTGTGGGGAAAACAATTTGTTTGTCACTTTTATCTGCTTTTTAAGCGTGACTGAGATTTTTTCCTACAAATCTTATACTTCGTTGCATAGAACGCGCTTGGCAGCTTTCTTAGCAGCATTTATTTCATGTTTTAAGCTTTCTTTGTGTTTTTTGTAGATAAGTTTGAGCTCATCTAGGTTAGACATTTGCCTTTTGCTTTTGTAAGCCTCTTGCTGGAAGAGGCTGTTAAGAAAACACCTCTGTTAGGAGCGCAAACAGACAACATGTCACCCTTCTTTGTGTTTCAAAGACCTTACAACGTGCGCACACATGAACAAGAGAAGCAGAACGTGGTCAATGATTTGATTAAAATCTACACGGATGGTTCAAAAACTAATAAAAGTTCTGGAGCGGGAATCTTCTCGCAAGACCTGGACCTCAAAATATCATTACCACTAGGGGCTCATACGACTATCTTCCAAGCAGAAGTAGTTGGGACAACCTATGGGGTTATGGAAATTGTGAACCGCAAAATATCTGGCAAGAATGTCCAAATTCTAACGGATAGTAGAGCAGCCCTAATTGCTATAAACAAGCCTAGAATCACATTGAAGCTAATTTATGAATGTCATTGCGCCCTTACTTTAGCCTGTGGAAATAGCATTGAGCTGCTCTAGGTAAAAGGACACTCCAACAAAGTAGGTAACATTGAGGCGGACGAGCTGGCGCGTAAAGGGTCAACCCTCATAGCGTGTGGTCCTGAACACTGGACCGTTTTAACACTTAAAAGCTTAAATAATCTACTAAAAGTTAACACACACAATGCACTGAGACGGCGTTGGGATGATACACCGGGCTGCAGACAGGCAAAGGAAGCAATGACTGCTCCTAACGCCAAGACGGCCGATTACTACTTGCGACTTTCCAGGAAGAATTTGCAAATTATGACAGGAATCTTGACAGGACACTGCTAACTAAAGAAACACATGCACATGATTGGCATTGAAGACAATCCAACGTGTAGAGGATGTGAAATGGACGACGAGACAATCGAGCACGTGCTATGCACATGCCCGGCTCTCTCATACGATAGAGAATCCATGTTGGGGAGCCGCTGGCTTGACATGGCCAGCATAAGGGAGACCCCTCCAAGCGTTGTACTTGCATACATCAGCCACATAGGGTGGTTAAATGCAAAGACAACGGAGTGAGGTCACCACTGGAGGAGGTACAAAGGGCCTAATGAGGCCTACGTGCAGTAGACTTTGGTTTACCCTCCAACTTTCAATCCAGAATCAATCCAGAAAGCCTCTTGCTGGCTACTACACATTTTATTCTGGTTTCCGAGATTTCGTCGTTTCACCAGAAAACCGGTATTCTGAAACCGGAAATAGGTACGACGCCAATGTAGCTGTTTTGAATAAACACGAAAGTTACGGCCCATTTAATTTTAAATTTACGGTTTTCTTTTCTCTGCGCTAAGAAGTAATACATTGTAGAACACGATGCAAAGATACGACTTGACGATACGCGTTGATATTTAAAACGGATAAGCACTACAAGAAGAATAAAAAAAAGTACCAACATATTGTTTTATGTTCTAATACATTAGACTACTATTAAGTATATAAGTATAAATCATTTTAATGCTTCAATTTACAGTTTTAGAAGGTACAAATTTAAATTATATGCATTAAGCTTTAAATGCACAATGATACATTTTATCAGCAATCACGTTTTTGTTAAAATATACAATACATCACCCAAAAATTAGTAATTATTGCATAATTATTAATAGAAGCACGTTTAGTTTTAAAAAAATATACAAATATACAAATACCATAAAACATTCTTTGCATATATTGCTGAAAATTTTGCATTAATTTACGTAACACGATATTTGCTTTATTTTATTACTTAATCTCTAATAAATGTTACATTGAACTTGAAACTCAATATATTAAAACATTTCTCAAGAAATTTACATATATTACGAATATAATTGTTTAAACTTTAAGATAACAAAACACCTGTCTTTTAATCTCACGTGAATAAGATGTGCTGTAGGCATTATGAATAAACCAATTGCGAAAGAATAATTTATAGACGTTATTTGGAATAACATTAAAATCTTAAATATTTATATTAACTATATGAGAATTAAAAGAATGTGTGGGTATTGTGCATTGTATTATTTATTTTTATTGCTCATTATCCTTGATTATTTAAGGTTTGATTTTTTTTAAATTTAAATTTTTATTAACTTAATTTTTTTTTTATAATATATAGTTGACAGCAGGTTTAAAAAAATATTATTAAACTTTTTTGTGAATAAATACTAATTTGTGTTTTATTGTATCAAGTACGTTATATTAATCTGTCAGTGTGCTATCAAACACTATAATTTTACAAATGAGTGTAATACAATTGCCAAAAACAGATTCGTTATCAAAATATGCAAGCCCAAAGAAGTTATTTGATGGATATTTAGAAAATATAATACAAACAGAAACCGATTATAACATTATTTTTTCAATAAGAGAAGAAATAATAAATACCGTTTTAGATAAATGCTTAGAATCATATTTTAAGAAAAAACGTGTTTCATACATTGTTGACTGTTTACACAGCTCATGGTTAAAAATTATAAATACTGCATATCCTCATATTGATGGTTCAATGCGACATAGCCAATCAAGTTGGATTATGGAGAATGCATTTCCACCAGCAATTGTTGACACTTTTGCAACAAGAGGCGTCCCATGTAAAGAAGAAGAAATTAAAATTGAACCACTATCACTATTACCACAATTAAGTTTTAAAAACTCACAACAACATGAATGTCCAGATTCACCAGAAGATGGATTCTTTAGTGATGAAGAAATTCGTACTGAGATATTAGTTGAAAGACAATTTGAAACAATACCAGAGGAAGAAGAGGGCGAATTTAGCAATGATTCGTATGAAGGTGCAGAAGAAGAATTGGATTACTTTGAATCTGTCGTGACCGCCAAATTAAATGAAATACCTCTACCAATGCAATCAAAATGTAAACAAAAACCCGAAGAAATAGATTTACGACCAATACACAATAAAAATTTTCGTATACCAGAATTTCCACCAATTCGATTGCAGGCTAGATTTAAAGATGTTAGCAGAATCTCGAAATAATTTTTATAACTATATATATATTGTTTATAATAATTTTTATAATAAATCTATTACATAATATGTCACATTTTAATAGGCAAGGTCGCCTTTAAATATAGTCATATGTGGATGATATTTCATATTAGAATGTTTATAATTAAGCAATTAAATTTATAATGTTAACGTATTCTGAAGAATCCGTTGAAAACGCATTATTTTGTTTTGTAACATGATAAATAGGCGCTAAATTAATAATCGGTTTAATTAATTAATGTTTTTAGTTTACTGTGGTTCTTATATTTTGTCGTGATGATCAATCATGCATTTATAATTAGTAAACTATGATTAATTGTTTAGTTAATGTCAATGTTTTCCACAAGTAATTAATTTAAAAAATTTAAAATTTCAATTTTACTAAGTCAATGTTAATAATTTATTGACGATTCAAAATTGTTTAAGCTAGCCAATTGCATATATGCTAAATGATACCGATTAATGCGGACGTTTAATGTGAAATTGCACTAGCTGGCGCCACCAGTTGGCCATATAAGGTCAGTTCTAAACTACAATTTGAACAGTTTGCAAACTGTGCATCAAACAAATATTTGTCATCTTTAGGCAATCTTTTATACACAGAAATTTGTTTGTTGTTGTTGTTAAATTATGGAGTGACAGCTCCGTTGTGATTGAGATTGCACTTATCTTAGCTCGTAATAAATGTTTATTGAGTTAAAGTTTTGCCATAAAATAGATTGAGCATTAGTGAATTGAGAGCATTCAAAAAGTAAATGATTGGTAGTACCTACTTCACCACAGGCGCAGAGTGAGTTATCCACAATATTGATTTTGAATAGATGCCAAGGAGATCGCAAATGTCCAGATCTAAGTCGACTCGAAAGACATAGATCTATCTTGGAGTGAAATGAAATATTTTTAAACCTGGGCTGTTGGTTTACCATTTAGTTTATCTAATTGTAGGTAGTTCCTGCTTTGACTAATGATATTGAAGTATTGTTGCAAGAAACTGGCATAGAGGTCAGTGTAATTGATAGTGATATCATAACATTGCCTCCCATATCCCAGTCCCGCCTCATAATTTGCCTGTTCATTGCCACGTATGCCTTTATGGCTTGGCACTCATCAAAACTTAGTTTCATTCAAAGACCATGTTCTTAATGTGCGTGATCCAAATGTTGCCTTTGATGCGAGATGCATAGAAACATATAGTATCAAGGGAATTTTGGGAGTCAGAAAATATTATAGTTTCAGCCCAATTATTAGCCGAAATTAAGAACAGAGCCCTATAAATAGCATATAGTTCAGCGGTAAAAACAGATAAGAGATTAGAAAGTAGTTTTGATTCTTTCAACTTCAATGACGGAATCTATACTCCAAACGCGGCTGATAAAAATTTAGGTGTAATTAGGACAGCGTTGAGATGAGAAACCTCAAAAGGATTTATAAGAAACCTGTACCTAACTTGTATGGATAAGGACTGGCTAGGACATACAAATAATTTGGAAAAGAAGCTCTTATTAATTATGCGGTCATATTGAAAAATTTTATTAAAAGCCAAAATTATAAAATACCTTTTGCTGGTTAAAAGAAATGGTTGCCAAAAATGTTACAAGTTTGTGACATGCTATGCCTCCACCCATGACAAAAAGTTACCATATCTCTTGGTAAGTAGCTTCCTTCTTATTTGCAGTGACATAATACCGGCTTCTACTTTCATGACATTAATAGAAGTGGAATTTATAGCTTCCATACAGATTCTTATTATCTTGTTTTGAATTCTGTTCAAAATTTTTAAATTAGATTTACACATCTCAAAATGTTTATTGACGTGGTTACTCTAAAACAATCAAAACCAATCTTCTTCTCTGGAGCCACCAGAGAAGATGGTGGGAGTTAAAATTGCCAACAATAATAAAAGGTGATAATAAAGACGAGAATAGTTGTTTCCAAAGATTTTTATTCAACGACCAATTAGGGTGTTACCACTTTGTCTTCCTATAAAGAGGAAAGGTAAGGTGATTACAAATAATGCAAATTAATTGCAATAATAATATGTTTATTCAACAAACTAAACTAATTCATAAACCTAACTCTAATAACTTAACTAATAATATAATACAATTTCTTTCAAACAAGGTGGAGGTTGGAAAGCGGGGGTATGATCCGATGTTAGGAAAAGATTTATATGAGCCATCTAAGCATTCAACATTGAATTAATCAATATCCATTGTCAGAAAACACGTATGTGCTATTGAGGCAAGCAATGCTTAGTGATGAGAGGATAGTAGAGGTTTAATGTTATAGGAAGATTTGAATGAGCCATCTAAGCGTTTAACATTAAACAGAATTATAAAACATTACCAGGAAACAACATATTCCGCTGCTCAGCTCACCGTATTTATGTTTCTATACTAAGTATAAAAGCTGGTCTGACTCTGAGGAGAAACCATGAGACTGCCGCTCTGTGTTGGTGTCACCGGCGTCTCTTTCATGGAGGTGTAGAAGATGTCCGGTTTAAGGTTGAGAGTGTTGCCACTCTCGATAAGGGTGTTCTCTGGGGTTAATGTCTGCATAGCTGGTGTTCTGTATTTAAGAAAGTGTATTATGCGACGGACCCAAAAGGCCCACACTTTATTTCCACCCAGAGTACCATTCACACTAACATGCACACACAGAGTGCGGTCTCCGGGCGATAAGTTTTGTGTTGTACGACGTGAGGGAGCGTAAAGCTACACACAGTGGCCGTACTGAATGTTTCCCGTTAGCGGGGGTGCAATGCCGTGCAAACAGAGGCAAGCCTCTGAGCAGTTGTTGGATGCCAAATATGGATCTTGGTGGCCTGAACCTTGAGGCATTGATAGATAGTGGAGCCAGCCCAAATTTTACACGGCTAAATTCACTTGCAGCCAAACTTAACACCAAACAGGTCGGCCAAGCAAACCCCGACTCGATACTCTAAATCACTGGTCGAGCTTGGGTCACCGTCATCATCGGTAAAAACAAACAAGAAGTGGAATTCCTGTTCGCTCCACAACTAAGCGAAGACGTTATCCTAGGAAATGCATGGCTAGTAGCAAATAAGGCTTGCATCGACGGGAGAGGGAGTGCGTTCACTTTGTCGCAATCCTCGAACCACCGCTTACTGGAAGCGTGGATATCCTTTGGCTGGACTTTCCTAACTTTGAAGGAATAGTCCTGACAACACAACAGGGAAAATTTGAAGCAATAATCAAAGCGTTTCCGACCGTGTTTACCGAGGACACCACGCCATCAACAACGCTGGCGTGCACACATAAGATCGAGCTGAACGATCACAAGCCGATCAAAGTACATCGATATTTATACCACCAAGAAAGCGCTGATATACCAACAAATCGAAGAGCTGCTTGCCACGGGGATCATCGAACAAAGCACCAGCGAATATTGTGCTCCAGTCGTCATAATCAACAAAAATAATGGCTTTCCAAAATTTTACATTGACTATCGTCAGTTGAATAAAGCCACAAAAGACGAAGTAATCCCGCTCCCAAAAATTTGGGAAACCATAAAAGACTTTGGGGAAGCAAAGGTGTTTACAAAGATGGATTTGACGACCGGATACTGACAAATACCCATGCAGGAGGGACATCCGCATTTGACTACCTTTACCGCCCCTGATGGAGGCACATACCAATTAAAGGTCATACCGTTTGGCCTAATAAACACCCCCGCAACCTTCCAGAAAATGATGTCACAAGTATTGGCAGGATTTCTAAAAAAATGCATTCTCGTCTATCTGGACGATATTATGGTGTTTTCAAATACAGAAGCCAAACACCACGATGACCTACGACTTGTCCTGGAAAGGTTGCAAAAACACGGGCTGCACTGTAACCTCGCAAAATGCAAGCTTGAAAAAGATGAACTGGAATACTTGGGCCACAAAATTACAACCGACGGCAACGAGCCCTTTGGACACCACCTTAAGCAGATCCAAAATTATCCAAAACCAAACACCAAAAACACCAAAAAACAACTTAGGAGTTTCCTGGGGACCTGCACATGGTTCCGAGAGTATGTGCATTTAAATGGACGACAGCAACATTAGCAACGTTCGACAAGCTCAGGGAAGCCATAGACCAACCTTTAAAGCTAGCCTCAATCCAACCTGCGGTTTGTATTGCAAACGGACGCGAGTTATGCAGGAATCGAAGAAGGGACAAGAAGGCACTTTATTTCTTATAATAGTGCAAAATTTACCCCTAGACAGAAACGCTTCCACTCAAACAAACTTGAGTGCATGGCTATCCTGTGGGCAGTCAAACGATACAGACCATATCTGGAAGACGAAACGTTCACATTGAGAACAGATAACAAATCGCTTGTGTGGTTGAACACTTCCACCAACGCTAAAGCTAAGTTTACCAGGTGGTCCCTAATTCTGGAGAAATTTAAATACACGGTGGAACACACCCCAGGACCAATTAACCTGTTACCGGATGCCTTATTCAGAAACCCGGATGACAAAAAAGTGGGCGACAACATCGAGGACGTAGACAGATTGCTGCCTTCAGAAAACCCGCACTTCATTGAAGGAATCTTTATACAAACACTATCGCCTGAACAGACAACGCCGCCCAAAAGGAGCTCAAATTAATGTACTACAAGCCGATACCATGGCGGAAATGGTGATGTGGTTGCAACGGGAATGCATACAAACTCAGAACATCATTTGGAAATACCGAGAAACGGTGACCGATCTCGAGAATCCTGCAGACATTGACGTGGGCTACTGGATAGGCCAGCAGTTGGTCGTGACGCCGACCGCCCAGAAAGCGATTCTCAAACATTATCACTTATTGGAAACAGCCGGCCACCCAAGACGAGACAAAACGGCAACTACCCTCCTACGTCAATACCACTAGCCTGGAGTGGCACGTAACACCCGACAGCCGCCTTAAAACCACAAAAAGCAAAAAACCGTGGGAAAAGGTGGCCATTGATTTCATCGGTTCGTTTGACGTCACCCCCAAGGGAAACAAAGTGGTGCTAACAATGATGGACGTATGCACCAGCTGGGTAGAGGCAGTTGCCGTTCCCGCACCTAACGCGGAGACCACTGTCCGCATCTTAGAAAAGAAATTATTTCATAAATTTGGATACCCAGAAACAATACAATCCGACAATGGGCCCCAGTTTACGGGAAAAATATTTGCCCAGGCAACGTTGCGCTGGAAATGCGCACACCACACGACAGCCACTTATCATCCCCAGGCTAACCCGGTCGAAAGGAGGCACGCCGAACTAAAAAAGAGTTTAAAAACTCTCACTGACCAACGTCCCCAGCACACCTGGGACGAATGATTATCACTGGCAGTGTACCACAACAATAGAAGAACAAACGCAGCCACGGGCCAAAGTCCCAGTTACATGATGTTAGGGCAAGACCTACACCAACCAAGAGGTTGGAATACCACTGTACCCAAAGCACAAAACTTAGATCAACGTCTGCAACAGGTTAAACACCAACAGGCAACGTACAGAGACCGCCGGTACCTCGAAAAACCGACTTAATCCACGACTACAAGCCGAAAGATAAAGTTATGGTGCAAAGACGAGCCCGGGTGTTTAGCCACAAATGGATGGGCCCCAAAACTCTAATTACCGGGGCAGGTGGAAATTGCTTTTGAATAGAAGATCTTGCATACCGCCCTTCAACAAAGGTATACGCCAACGATCTGAAAATGGCACCACCGCCAGAAGAGGCTCCAACACCGGCAACTCCAGAAAAAAATCCAAGGCCAGACGTGACTAACGCCTAAAAGAAAGAGGGGTGAATTGTCACGGCCGCCACCAATAGGCGGGGCATAAACCAGTATAAAGATTGACCGATTTTGTTACGCCCACTCCGCAAAGCGCTTGACCAACCACGCGCCACCAAGCTACATAAAAGAAATCCGTTTCTGGATTCTGCAGTCAGTCCAGCGGCAGCAACAGATCAGTAAACATTGTCTGCTAGAAGCAGGAATACCGCCCTAGCACCTTTAAACTTCTGAGAACTGTTCCCCGCGTCCACCACGGACATATACGTTACACGCGACGATCCCCGTCACGTACCACGGCAACCTCACGGCTGAGAATTAAACCGGCTCAAGGTCACGCCACCGACAAGTCAAGACACGTCAAGACAAGTCATAACGTACGACTGCACGTCATTCCCATATGACACTTGGTGCTCCCAGACGTACCATACCTGGGTACCATCACCGATATCACCTCCTGGCACTTCCGAGGTTGCATATCACCATTAAACACAAAATTAAGCTGCAATAGACGTAGCCACCGTTCTCAAAACACTAGAATTGTTGCGGTCCGAGATCATCATCAACGATTCTCCGGGCCGGCAATTGCCAGTCTACGCCGATTTTTCGACAACGTCACATCAACCGACTGGAACCAACTCACCGTCCAAGATGAACAACAGACAACGCTACGACCTGAACCAACTTATGACGACTACTGCAACAAACCCGGCTAACCCCACTGATTACTACTTACTTCGGCACCTCCTCCAGGGCCATACCAGGTCCTGGACGAAACATGGCATTGCACCCCGGACGCTTGGTACACACACACACCAAGCGTTATTGCACCGCGACGCTACCCCAATAAATACCATCTACACAGGCTGTTCACAGCCTTCCCCTTGAAAAGATCACCACGGCCAACACGTATGCCGTTCCCGAGGGGCTTCCAAACCTCCCTCGGATTGCCGACGCCGCTCCTTGACCACCTCTGGGTCCGGCGCCGGTGACATTGGGCTTGCGGTTTTATACCCAGTTCTGGAGTGGTGGGGTCTGCTGTTGTCATCTTCCGCCAATCGTTGCTGTTTGTCCTACGTCACTGGAGTAGGAGATAGAGTGGGAAACATCGCGCTCCGCTTCGTCCGTTTAGAGTAGAGAAACGTCACGCGCCGGCTTCATTTGTTGGAATGGGGAAAGATCGCGCGCAACTCACCCGTTGGTTATGTAGTTGCTCGGGAACTTTAAATTGTAATAGAAATATGTTATTACAAGGGGGACAGTAACATGACAAAATGGCAAGGTTAAACATAGAAGACTGCACAAATTGAAAACTAGGTGAAGCATTAAACGTAAAAAATTTAGATTTAACGGCCTTAGCCATCATCTTTTATGTTGTGAAAAGAGCTAAACCGAGGAATTGCAAAGTTTTTATTTAGACAAATCTAAGTTTCACACAGAGCAACTGCATTAATCTTTAATTCATGCATCATGCGTAACAGTTCCGGTTTTTTGTTATATCCAGATTGTATTGTTTGGGTTATGGATAGAAAACTGTACAAGAGCTTTGACTAAAATTTCTAACAAGTTATAAATAAACAACGCATCGGTAGAGAGTCTTGCATCTAAGAAAGGGTACGCTAAAAAGTTATATGTCAAAGGATCAAGCAGGGATTGAAGAAATTAGTGTTTTTGGGAACGGGGTTTCTTTAGAGACTTGCCGCTTAGGAAAGTTCTCTTTAAATGGTTTGTAGTCAGAAATGACTGGGTCCAACTGAACGATGCAATCTAATTGATGGGTTGGGAGACAGCTGAGGAAAAAAGTTAAGGAAACGTTTGAGGGATTTTGGTTGTAGGCAGGGATTGGGAAAAATCTCTATCTAATTGCGTGGTGTTATTATTAAAGTTAGAATGATTGAGTTGTGAAGCTTTATAGAAAGAGTAGACATAAACGGCCATGGCTTGTTTGATTTTAGATTGTCGAGCGTATTCAGGGCAAATTCTATTAGCCAATAAGGACCAAAACTTATTGGAGTAGTGCAATCCTTTGCAGAAATTACAACATAGAGCATCAGGTTTGCTACAAATTTTGATTTTGTGTTAATCAGAGCACAAGGGGCATTTAATACTGCTTTTACACACTTTTAAAGTGTAGCCATACCGCATACAGTTAAAACATTGGAAACATACACGCTAATAAGAAGGAAATTGAAGTTGAAAATAATTTTTTTAGAAAGAGCATGCACTCTAAAAGTGACCAATACTGTGCTTGGTAGCTCAAATTTGAACCAGTTTTCATTTGGATTTTGTACTTTTCTGTTGAACCTTTCTATCTTTAACACGTCAACATTAAGCGAGTTACTGGCATTGTTTCAAATCTTGGCAACAATAAGCTCTCAGTCGACTCCACGTACCAAATCTTTACAGGATATGTGGTGGGACGGAATGTATGACTTCAAATCATAGCTAATACAAAAGTTGCCAAACATCAATTTATTAGCATTCTCAATTAAAAAAAAAACATCTATCTTAGCTTTTTGTATTTTACTTCCAATTACTAGCGGGGAGATACTTCGGTTGTCAATAGGTTCTATATAGACTTTGTAAGAGCCAATGTCTGAAGTAATAAATCTTTCCACCAACAGTGTAATGATTCTTATCTCGGGTGTTGAGATATAGAGTTGAGTAGGTTGGAATTGGTTGTATTATTTGTTGCTAAAGCCATGTTTACGTATTCGTGACATTTATTACCGTCTCCATCACCACCAACAGGGGCGGTGGAGTCTCACATGCGTTGTGGTTTACTCAAACATCACGACTAGTTGGGTTCTAGGTTTGAAGCCGAATCGACAGTAATTTGTATGTGCGCATAGTTTAAACGGTTTGCAAACTGTTCAAATTGTAGGCTGAAATAATTAATTTATAATAAAATAAATTGTAAATAAGAATATAATAATTAATAAAAATTGTTGGTAACAAGTTATTATATACAAGCCATTCCCAGGTTAAAATGCAACAACTGAAGCTTAAAAAATGACACAAATTTATATCTAATATAATATAGTTTGAATTAGCAAATAAATGCAACATGGCAATAAATAATACAAATCAAGTTTTATGCCGCTATACCAAAAAAATATAATAATCTGCTATTTGAAATAAAGTAGATATATTTTTTTATATAATTAAAATTACAAAATGAATAAAATGTTTTAAATATATTTATACAATTTTATTATAGAACTAATTTTACAGTTATTTATTTTTTATAGTACTTGAATAATGTAATTAAAAATAATAACTTATTACGCAATTAATTACTATAATAAATATGGTAGTGGATGAGTTAAAAAACACTCTTTTATAGTAAAACAATTAGTAACAGGATACATACATTATCTTCACTTATTGATTAAATAATAAACACTTGCAAAAATTTTACAAAATTTTGTAATTCTTAAAAAAGGCAAAAAGTTAAACATTTTTGCTATGTGCAGTAAAACCATCATAACAATTCGATGTTAGACAGTCTGTCATTGTTATAAATTAATTGTTATTTGACACAACATTGCATTATTATTGTTATCGTTATTTTAAAAATGATAAATATTTCTGTAAACACATGACAAACGTTAAAATAATAACATGACAAACGTTAAAATAATAACTCATTTTTTGTGGCTCAGATAGATTATATGAATCTCAAAGACATGTGGTTCTCTTATGACAGAGCCACTTGACACACATTACGTGTAACAATAGCATTATTGTATGAGACATTTTTTAGTCGTGTAATCTCTTATTTGGGCAATCAAAACTGACTGGAATTCAAGCCACAAACACTCAAAGATTGGCTTTGTGACAAATTGGAAATTGAATTCGTCTAAACTCGAATGGCATATCGGTTGGAATCATCGGAATTATCTGAATAAAAATTTTGTCATCTTTGAACTTTTCTTTGAGTATCGTGGAGCGAAAATCTAGCCATAGATGGACATATTTCTTGTCACATTTGCATGCAGCAAATAAAGAAACTCGTCTGTTTATGGACGTTTGTGATGATTTTCACAACGGATTAGCGTGACTTTTGGCTTTCTGAAAATTTCAAAAATGTGCCGAGAAATGTGTTTGTCTTTGGCTAACTACAGTTTTTAAACTATGATGCGTGCAAGTTGAGATATGTTACCGCATATGCATGGCTCGTAATATAGCACGCTAAGTCAGCAATAAATGCATGGATTTTCCATCACTTTGGCTTGCCGCATGCAAATGTGCCAAGAAATGTGTTTGTTTACGGATAGCTAATCACTTTGCTCATGAGTTTTCTCACCACTAAACGCGTTCCGTTACATAGCTTTGATTAGTTCAGATTTTGAAGCATGATGACTACCAAGCTAACCTTCAGTTGTAAATTGTGCGGTGGCAAGCCAGGCAGATCTAATGAGTTTAAGAATTCAGTTGGATAGTTGGTTGCCTATTTCTCGTTTGTTACACACTCGATATAATTGAAGGAATGCAGTGGACCAACGATATGGTTTTAAATTGTGTAAACTTGTGATTCACATTTTTGTACTTTGCTTCAAAAATTGCTTGTTTACTTATTCAATTATGTTGAGACAAAATTGCAAAAATTTAGCAAAAACTAAATCAATCTTTTTGATTCGTCGACAGGAACACGGCCATTACTGCCAGTCAGCAATTGCTTGGAAAAATTTTTGGCAGATAGATTATTTAGCATTTAATTATGTAGCTGAAGTTTCCTTACATAACGCCAGAGTTGATGATTTGAAGCAAGCTTATATTTTATCGGCAGTGGTCAATCTTAAAATGACTAGTAGTGTTTGGCGGAAATTGCCAGACAGTATATCATTGCGCCTCCAAAACATCTTAAATCATTGCGCAGATCTTTCATAGTTTGATTGAGTGTTTTCAATGCGCGTTTGTGCGCCATTGTGCATTCATCCCAAAAGATGGTTTTACTTGCTACCGCATTTCGCAATGCTGCATGTCGGTATTTTAGTCGTTTAAAGGTTTAACGGCAATTTCAACGCTGAATGAGCCATTTGGCATCCTTCTAGCAACGTGGCCGCTATTTCAAAAAAAGCAACTGCTACAGCAATTTTGGATCTTGCACAAACATTGGCCAAAATCAATGATATGAAGAATGTCTTCTCAGTTCCGAGCGGATTAAAGAAAAATAAGCCACCATTTTCATTATCAATTGCCTTCATTAACGTATTGTACACTTTTTTCTGTTGGGCACATAAAGTAACACGTGTCTTTGAGCAAAAGCAAAGTCTTGTTTTGTATCTCCTCATTTACTTTGAGATTGGGATTCCCTGAACTGACACAAATGTAAAATGTTTTCTGATATGTCATCCTTGTACTTGTTCCACAGTTCACGTGGATTTGATAAGAAGCATGTCAAAATAATAATAGCAAATAATGTGCGTATCTGACTTGGAAATGCAAAAACAATTGCTTCAGCGATTGTCATGTCCTAATGAGTATCGTTTTCAAGCAAATTGAGCTGTTGACATGCAGCACGAAATGTTGGACACACTATGCCATTGACAGTTTGAAGTGATTCATATGATGTCGGCCCACAAATATTTACCAGCAACAACCGCAAGTAGAAGCATTTGTCATTCTTTGGATAAACTGTGTAAATGTTACCAAGATTTGTGCAAACGGATTGCTTTCAAAAAATAAAATGATCAATATTGTTGTTAGAGGTAATTCAGCACGTTGAGCAACATTCGATGCGATGAAATAAACTTGTTGTCCATTCTCCAGATGCATCGCCAAATCTACAACAGTGGGATGATGTTTATGAATGGGAAATGAAAATATACGCCAAATTGCCTTAGTCCAGCTCACATAACAACCAACTTGATAGTGCGTGATTTCACTGTTAGTATTGAGACCGCCGTACCGCTGCCTTTCGTGACATATTTACAGATGGTATTTGATGGATTTTACTGATTTGCAATATGCCACGTTGCAATGCGCTTTGAATGTTTTAAAAAAAAGTGGCAAATACGGAACAATCTAAGTGTTGTAAACTACAAAATTGTTTCCATTCACTTTTGTTGTAATTGTTCTACCGTTATCATAAGGTGACTGACTACAATACAATAAATAAGCCAGTGTAGACTCCGCAACTTTTTTTTGTTTCCCCGACTGAAGAGAGAGTTAAAAGGAAAGCATTGGGAGTCTGTGAAAAATATCCAAAAGCATGCTACAAAGTTACTAAAAGATATTCCTGTCAAAAAGTTTTAAGGTGTTTTCATGTCTCTGAAAGTGTATTGATGCAGAGGGAGAGTATTTCGAAAAATGCTAAGCGTTTGTACCAGTACGATCAATAAATTTATTTTTAATAAAAAATACGCATTACTTTCATAATGAACTCTGTATTTATTCATATGCTACACTAGTCAATCGACCAACATTAGCTGCATCTCCTTCGGTGCTGATTGCATCGCGTAAACCGATCAAAAGTAAGACGCTCCGTTTCGATTTTGACTTACATTTTGACGTAATATTGCAAAAACAATTGACAAAATTGCAGCAAATATTTGTCAGCATTTAGACAAGTTATCAAACAATATACGAAATAATTCATCGAGCTAACCTTTTTGTTAGTTTTTTTATCTGAAATAAAATTAGTGGAAACTAGTGAAATTTGTGTCATGTTGAAATAAAAATTATAATATCAGTACTGACTGCTCAATGGGTTTATCGTTTGATGTTGAAATAATATCCATCGTCTTCTTACTAAAATATCAGCGGGTATTGCAATGCATCGTATGAACGGCGCAGTTGTCCAATGTTTCAAGTTTTCACCAACAATCACAATTACGATTTCATTTATTGTAGGAGCGTTGAATTGGCTTTTGTGTGTTCCAGCGGGTCGTTTATCCGCTTTGATCACGACATTGTACTTATCACTTGGCATGCAACCCACCGCAGTTTTGAACAACCAAACCAATGCATAAAGTAGTTGATGCAGATTTTAAAAATTGCTTTTTTTCATTGCTGTATTGATTGTTTGATCAAGTTGGTTCTACATATTGCTCATGAAATAAATTTGGATAAATTTATGCTGTACATCTTTAAGCGATTGCAATGATCCAATTTGATGGTAAATTTGGCCTTAGATCTGTAAAGTCAAAATTACTAATTTATGATCACTAAAAGAAAATGAACGTTTACTCTCTCAAGCAGAAATTACCTTAAATGTCGGATTGAACCCGCGTTCTTCAATAATATCTGCTCCAAATAAAGTTATTTAGAAACATTTGTTGTATTTTTGAGTGTTTGATAGAAAATGTAGTGATTGTGGTGTTTTGCCACAAAGCAATGAATGTAATGTTCATGTGGCAGTTGCTGCTTGGTATTATTCCGGTCCAGTTCTTAATGTCCCTAAGCCATAATGGCTGTTTACGTCTGATGCCCCTTTTTGCCTTCGAGTATGAGCTAGGGAATTTGATATTTTGGCTCCTTTAGTATGTGACCCAGGTATTCTATCTTGCGCTGCTTTATAGTGTTGAATTGTAATCTGTCCACACTATAACCATGAATTTTGTTTTGGATCTGTTGATTCTTAGTTTGGCTTCCGTCCCCTTTCTGTTTATGTTGTTTATTAGTAGCTGTAGGTCTTTTTAGTTGTTTACTATGATTACTGTGTTGTCTGCGTATCTTATATTGTTTATTGTAGTACCATTTATCTTTATTCAGATTTCTATATTATTGAAAGCACATCTAAATTCAAAACACGTGGCATGGAACTGTCACGCTACAAACACCAAAGACAAGATTTTACTCAAATTTATAAACAAAAAAAACTTAACCATTCACAGTCCAATAGAGCCAACTTACTACAGTTATCAAGGCCTGATATACTGGACGTTGCTTTGTCAAATGACTTAATTAACGTAACAACTTCAGAAGTTATTAACGCGATGGACATGAACCATTTTCAGTTTTACTGACTATATTTGGAATATCAGTAGAAAAACTTGACAAAACTCGAAAAAGAACAAATTGTAAACAATTTCATCTATTTATGGAAAATGGTCTTGGTCCACTACCTAAAGTATACACCACACAAAACATTGATGCAGCTGTTGAAAAGTTAACTAACTCTATACAAATTGCTCAAGAAAAAACCACTAGTACAATCATTTTACTAGACAATGGCCTTAAAAGATTTTTTCCAAACCTAAATTACCTCATTAAAGACAAAAACATAGTCAGGCAAAAATTTTAACAAACAAAAGCAGCATGATAAAAAGATTAAAAACAGACTTAAAAACCAAATTAACGAGGAAATTTAAAATCAAAAATAGGAGAAACTATTCTAGAAGATGATAAATTGCCAAAAACTATCCCTACCATACACAACCAAAACGATCTAGCTCACACAACCAAAGAGAAAGCTAAAGCAATTGCTATGTCATTAAAGGATCAATTCAGCCCAGCATATAAGAAGTTGAAAGAGAACTAGATTACTATACAAACAATACTGAAGATAAAACAGCACCATTCACAAACCCATCAGAAGTGGCCAGGGTAATCAAATATGTAAACCCCAGAAAAGCACATGGATACGACAACATATTAGACGCAGCTTTAAAAACTTACTTAATCAGATCTGCTTATTTTCTAAACAAATGGAAATACGCTATGATTGTCGTTTTTTCTAAGCTTAATAAATCTAAAAGCTTTCCTCAAAATTATTGGTCAATAAATCTATTGCCAATTCTCAGCAACATAGCTGAGAGAATTATATTGAATCACATAAACAATCATAGTGCAAACAACAACCACCAATATGGCTTTAGAAAGCAACATTCTTATACACACAAACTGGCACTAATGACGGACCATATTTCAAAGGTTTTAACAAGAAAAACTCTACCGGAGCTGTTTTCTTTAACATAGAAAAAGCAGTTGATAAGGTGGCATGATAGTAAAACTATACCGAGAAAACTACCCACACCACTTGGAAAAAATCATAAAAGATTTCTTGACCAATAAAACGTTTTAAGTTAAAATTTAAAACACCCTCTCATCACTAAAACCGATGACAGCCGGTGTTCTACAAGGCTTGGCTCTATTGCCAGCTTTATACAATATTTACGTTTGAGACATCCCAGCTATGGCTAATGGAATTATCGTAGCACAATACGCAGATGATACTGCTATAGTACACAGCGTCATTTACCAAAATTTATCACTAAATATCTTCAAAGAACTGCCGGTACCATCACTGAATGGACAGAAGAATGGGAGATCAATCCGTCAAAAAGCCAGGCTATACTCTTTACCAAAAGACAAAAATCTTTATATAAAAACATTATTATCGTGTGTTTCTTTTTTACAGAAAAAACCTTTTTTGTTTTTTTTTATTTTTTAATAATTTTATATACACTCGGATGCAAAAACACCGGGTCATTGGGTATTTTTTTCAAAAAACCCGAGTAAATTATTTTAATAAAATTTTTAGTGTTTTACAATTAAATAGACCATCAGGATGTAGAAAAAAAAAACATATGGTACTTATCAGTTTATTTAATGAACATTAATAAGCATAAATTAAATTTAAAGGTATGCGTTCTTCACTACCTATTATGCACAGAGGATCAAGGTGGCTACTGGGTTGACTTGTGTGTTTTTGATTAACTGTCATTTTCAGGGCAGATTGGTGTGTTGATTATGGTTCTAAGTGCTGAAGATTGTGCAAAAGCTGTTGCTCTTGTAGCAGATGAAAGAAGCCAGCGGTATGTGTCAAGATTTATTTATGTCAGTCTTTCTAGCGTCCAAAGAGCACTTGAACGGTTTAGGCAGACCGGCAGAAATACTCGGAAGCCGGGACTTAGCAGAAAACCAAAAACGGCTGCTATCGATGACCGATTTATTGTTTGTACGACTCTACGGAATTGTCATGTGACTTTAGGGGAAACTAGAAACCAACACCACGAAGTTTGTGGTACAGCTGTGAGTGTGTGGACAGTTTGTCAAAAGTTGCAAAAAGCTGGTTTAAAATTTTGTAGACTAGCAGCTGGACCTAAATTACTCCCACGTCACCGAGTTGCCAGACTCTAATTTTTTTGCAAACTTTTGAATTGGACATTGGCACAATGGAAGACTGTGCTGTTTAATGATAAGTCTAGATTCTGCTTACATTTGCCAGATGGAAGAGCACTAGTGTGGAAACGAACGGGAGAACGATTTGCGGAGTGCATCTTTAAACCTCGGCTTAGCCATAGTGGAGGTTCCCTGATAGTATGGGCAGGAATATTAATGAATGCCTGCACTGAATTGATTGTCATTGATGGATGATCGCTGACTGCACAGCGGTATATTGAAGAGATTTTAGAAAATTAAGTAGTCCCATTTGCTTTATTTATCGGCGATGGCTTTATTCTGATGCAGGATAACGCAAGACCGCATTCTGCAAGATGCGTCACAGAACAATTGGTTGCAGTTAGAATAAGAACATTCAACTGGCCTGCATGTACTCTAGATAGAAATCCTATAGAACATGTTTGGGACATGCTGGGCAGGCGTGTTAGAAGACGTGCAGTCGCACCAACCACAATAAACGAGCTTTGTGTGGCACTTCAGGAAGAATGGCAGAATATTCTACAAAATGATATTTGTGAGCTCAATAGTGGCACGGGCCGTCGTCTTATTCAACTGAAATTTTCATTATTAATCTCTGTTAAGTTTATTTTGCAAAACGCATTTTCTTTTGTGTATTTATATTATCGTTTTTGCTTATTAATGTACCATATGTTGTTTTTTTTTTGCACACCCTGATAAAATGTATATGGGAGACAGGAAAAATTCCTACGGACTGGGAAAAAGCAGTCATTTTCACCATTCACAAGAAAGGCGATACAAGAACATGTAGTAACTATCGGGGAATATCTTTAATATGCCACAAAAATATATGATGCAATACTGGAAGAGAAACTAAGGAACATCTTTGAACCAAGTTTGGAGAAAGCGCAAAGTGGATTCAGAAAAGGCCACTCAACAAACGATCATATTTTTACCCTGAAGAAATTGATTGAAAATACACTTAGTCAAGACAGTTAACTTCTTTTAGCTTTTGTAGATCTGGAGAAGGCTTTTAATAACGTGCCCAGAGGAATGATGTGGAAGATACTGGAAGAGAGAAGTACGCACAGGAAACTAATACGAGCAATAAAAAGCATTTACAGAAATACAGTAAACTATGTTAGGTCAGGAAGAATGAAATCAAAAGAATTCCAAACAACTAAAGGTTTAAGGCAAGGAGGAGCACTTAGCCCACTTCTCTTCATAATATTTATGGACAACATCATAAGAAGAATAAAGAACAGAACCAGAAAAATAGAGATGGGTTTTTACAACATGAAGAAAATTGAAGTTGGTGAATGTGCTTTTGCAGATGATCTAGCAATCCCGGCAGAAAAAGAAGATGAGCTACAAAAGAACCTAGATATATGGAATGAAGAACTAATCCACCACAGTATGATAATTAACACCGACAAGACAAAGATTTTAGTAATTGGAAAAAACAATCTCAACACAGGAATATGGCTACATGGTAAAAGAATTGAAGAGGTAAAAACCATCAAATATCTGGGAGTTAGCATAAACAGTAATGGAAGCATAGAAGAGGAGATTAACAACAGAATCCAGACAGCGAACAGACTGTTCCAAGTAATCAAACCAATAATAAATAACAGAGAAGTAGCAAAAAGAACCAAGACAACCATATACAAGACCATATACAAACCTATACTTATGTATGGCAGCGAAACATGGGTTCTTAATCAAAGGACAACAAGCAAGATCCAAGCTGCGGAGATGAGGTTTTTGAGAAGGATTGCTGGGACCAACAGATTGGACAAGATAAGAAACACAGAGTTGAGAACTTGGCTACAAGTTGATAGCATACAGTCAGAGATAGCAAGGAGACAACTGGGGTGGTTTGGACATTTAGTCAGGATGGAGCCAGACATGCAGACTAAAAATATATGGAAAGCGAGATCACAGAAGAAAAAAAGGAGAGGTAGACCAACCAAAACGTGGGAAAATATAATTGTGCAGATACTCAGCAGAAACAACTCAAACATGACAAAGGCAACAAATTTAGCTGTAGACCGGAAAAAATGGAAAGAATTTGTGATGTCAATAAATTAAGCATAAATAATCTCGACACCCAACAGGGGTATAAAATGAGATTTAAATAAATATATATATATATGGGTAATTCCATTACTTTTCGACCAATTTGAAAAAGTCGACCTCTTTTTTTTGCTCAAATTTTCAGGGATCAAAATATAGATGAAAAAAATGAGATTACCAAAATTTTAGACCTTAGAATAATGCCTGTTCAAAATGACACACATTTGAAGGTCAGAAATTTTACAATAAAACGTCTTTTTTAGCTTATTTTGTATCTCAATTTTTGGGCTTCTGGAAAAAGATAAAAAGGTCCACGATGTCTCAAATTATTTCTTATTACATGTACTTTAAAACCCATATTATTATGTTTAATATTGTGGCAGTCATTTTGATATATTAAGCTTCAAAAATTTTTCCAAAAAAACCCGTAAATTTAGCAGAATCGCAAAACTTTGTTTTCTTTAAACCGTTCTAACTTTATCAAATTTTTACAAAATTTAATCCACATGGTCTAGATTTCTTCGTGTTTAATCTCTTTTTAAAGTGATCACACAATACTTATAGAATCAATACGTATACACCACTATTTTTATGCAGGAAGTTGCACATATTTTCGCGATCTTCAAAACTTGTAATTTTCAGGTCCCAAAAAAGCGCTGTCACCCTATGTCGATTTTAGTCAAAATTTCAGTAAATACTCTTTGAAGCACAAGAAAAAAAGGCATCTATATGAGAAATGGTATATCGGGTATTATCAAGATTTTTTTAATATTCAAAAATTGGCAACATTGGCAAACCGCACATTTTTGTATCTCAGTTTTTGGGCTTTTAGAAAAAGATAAGAAGGTCCACGATGGCTCAAAACATTTCTTATTACATGTACTTTAAAACCCATATTTGTATAATTAATGTTAGGGCAGTCATTTTGATACATCAAGCTTTAAACATTATTCCAAAAAAATCCGTAAATTAAGCAAAACTGCAAAATTATGCTTTGTTTAAACCGTTCTAACTTTGTTAAATTTTAAAGAAATTTGATCCACGAGGTCAATATTTCTTTGTGTTCAATCTTTCTTTAAAATGATTACATAAGACTTATAAAATCTACACATATTCACCACTAATTTGATGCAGGAAGTTGCACATGTTTTTGCGATCTTCAAAACTTGTAATTTTTAGGTCTCGAAAAACCGCTGTCACCTTATGACGATTTCAGTCAAAATTTCAGTAAGTACTCTTCAGACCACAAATAAAAGGTTATTTATATGAAAAATGGTATAATGGGCATTACCAAGAATTTTTTTATATTCAAAAATCGTCAAAATTCAGAAAATTTAAACCACTTTTTGTCTATTTTGCTTTGTTTTTGAGATAGTCAACAAATACAAAATATTTAAAAAACTTTTTATTTTGCAAAAAAACACAAACAAAACAACATTATTTTAATACGTGTGCATAGATGCAAGCTTTTGATACTTGTTAAAACAGTTTTCTTTGGTTCGGTTAGTAAAATATGATAAAAATGCTGTTCAACATAGAGAATACGCAAATATCATTTTTGTTTACAGACTCTGTAATGGTAATGCCCTAGCAATTGAGATTTCCTGACAGAAAACAACTTTTTTGACGCGTTTTTTAGTGAAAATGTTTACCCATATTATTATCAAAAGTAATACATCTACAACCAGGCGACGCAGCACAACGACTTGCATTTTCTCAATGGCTTCTTGATAATACCTAATATACCATTTTTCATATAAATAACCTTTTCTATTGTAGTCTGAAGAGTATTTACTGAAATTTTTACTAAAATTGACATAGGGTGACAGCGTTTTTTCGGGACCTGAAAATTACATGTTTTGAAAATAGCAAAAACATGTGCAACTTCCTGCATCAAAATAGTGGTGAATATAAATTTGATTCTATAAGTCTAGTGTAATTACTTTAAAGAAAGATTGAACACAAAGAAATCTAGACCTTGTGGATCAATTTTCTTTAAGATTTGACAAAGTTAGAACGGTTTAAACAAAGCATAAATTAGCAATTTTTCAAAATTTAAGTTTTTTTCTTAATTAATGGTTAAAGCTTGATATATCAAAATGACTGCCCCAACATTAAATATACGAATATGGGTTTTAAAGTACATGCAATAAGGAATATTTTGAGCCAACGTAGACCTTCTTATCTTTTTCTAAAAGCCCAAAAACTGAGATACAAAAATGTGCGGTTTGCCAATGTTGCCAATTTTTGAATATTAAAAAAATCTTGATAATACCCGATATACCATTTCTCATATAGATGCCTTTTTTTCTTGTGCTTCAAAGAGTATTTACTGAAATTTTGACTAAAATCGACATAGGGTGACAGCGCTTTTTCGGGACCTGAAAATTACAAGTTTTGAAGATCGCGAAAACATGTGCAACTTCCTGCATCGAAATAATGGTGTATACATATTGATTTTATAAGTATTGTGTGATCACTTCAAAAAGAGATTAAACACGAGGATATCTAGACTTTGCAAATCAAATTTTGTTAAGATTTGACAAAGTTAGAACGGTTTAAAGAAAGCAAAGTTTTGCGATTTTCCTAATTTACGGGTTTTTTTGGAATAATGTTTAAAGGTTAATGAATTTTAATATATCAAAATGACTGCCACGATATTAAACATAATAATATGGGTTTTAAAGCACATGCAATAAGAAATAATTTGAGCTATCGTAGACCTTTTTATCATTTTCCAGAAGCCCAAAAATTGAGATACAAATTAGGCTAAAAATGACGTTTTATTGTAAAATTTCTGGCTTTCAAATGTGTGTCATTTTGAACAGGCAATATTCTAAGGTCCAAAATTTTGGAAATCTCATTTTTTTCATCTATATTTTGATCCCTGAAAATTTGAGCAAAATCAAAGAGGTCGACTTTTTTAAATTGGTCGAAAAGTAATGGAATTACCCATATATATATGTTGTTTTTTTTCTACATCCTGATGGTCTTTTTGTTTGTAAAACATTAATTTTATAAAAAAAATACCCGGGTTTTTTGCAAAAATCTGAGTGTATTAATAATCAATCATAATGTAAATAGCAAAATAGTGCAAATTTAAATTGCAAAACTAATTTGCTAAAAATTTAAAAAACTCAGAATTTAATAATAAATAAAAATGAATTCTATAAAACTACAAAAAATATTAATTAAAATTGACTTGTTAGTTAACAACTTTACAAATAATAGTTTTAAAATGTTTCTTAGTTAATTTTCAATCTGTTATAGGACACCAGTAGCAGAGGAACAGTAAAATTCTTACTTTGGCTTACGTGCTATTTTACAAACTGGACGGTCTATTAAGTTGGATAAAGTAAGGTGGGGTAAGAATAACTCATAATAGTGACAAAAGGAAAGCACCTATTGTCGTATTTTTTTATTACAAATTAAAACTCACACATATTTCTAAAATATTGTAACAGTAATTATACTTTACGCGCAGCTAGTGTGTAATATTAGTGGTATAAACTCACTAAGCATATTATTATCACGTTGAGAATGTGTAAACATGCTTATTGATGTTACTCAGTGTGCAACTTCTTGTGGTCCTTGATTAAATTATTAAAACATAAATGATATTTTCTCATAATAAATAGTTATTTTTGTAAGTATTAAGCATGAATTTCAATATTTTATAGTAATTAAAACATCATTATTTTTTTTTTAATGTAAATATATTAAATAATAAATAATAATTTGAATTCAATAAAAAGTAATTGATAACATGACATTCAACCGCTATGAATATTATTTTTTGATAACCTTTTATAGATAGGTTACATTATACACTAACCACAGTCATTCTAATCATATTCAAAACCGTACCTCAGGGGATTTTGAGGATTTAAACCTCTTCTTCTCACTTCACAATCATTCTAAATGTATTCAAGACATATCTAAATGCGGTTTTGGGGACTTCTCTTGCCAAAAACTTTATAGAAGATGTTTTAAGGTAATTTAAAATCTATTTCAAATTCAATTTTCTCAAAATGTCTTCAAACTAACCATTTTTTGTTCATACAAAGCTTATTTAAAAGACAATTCTATTCAGAATCCACTTATTGGTATTATTTAAATGATCAATAAAGCCTCTAGAACGTCAATTGCTTAGATTTAACAAATAACAAAGTATTTTAATTTTCTCATAATTTCTTTGTATTAACCAATTTTTTTCTATATAATTTGTATTGAGAAGACAATTTTACATATGATTCAGTTTAATTGTATTGTTTAAATTATCAATTTAACCTCCAAATCGCAAATTTCTTAAATTTAACAAAAAAATGATTTAATTTTCTTAAAATTTCTTCAAATAAACCATTTTTTTATATTAAATGTTTTTAAAAAAGATGTCTATATATGAACCTACTTATTGGTATGGTTTTGATTAAATAAAAACATTTTAAAATATAACACGGAGCAAACAACTATATCTAAAACTATAATCTACTATTAAAAAATTATTATTAATAAATTGAGATAATTTTTGAAAAGAAAAACTTCTCATATATTATTAATATATATATATCAGACACTAGGTAGTTCACAACACATTAAAATTCTTAATATACAGGGTGTTTCAAAACATTGGTGGCTAATTATAAGAAAAAAGTTCCTATTAACATGGTTCTGCAAACCGTTTTCAAGGTACAGGGTGTAAAAAAATTATTATTTTTTTATTTTTTGACGATATCTCAGGAACCATTTGAGATACAAAACTCAGCTTTTGTACACATCTTAGCATTAGCTACCTTTTAAGCGCTTATTCAATTTTGTTCATGTGCCAATGACGGAGATTTTAGGGTTGCGTGAGGTTTTTATGGCTCTAATTTCTATGACACTTGAGAAATTGGCATTCTGAAAGCACATTGTGAACCACCAATATTTTCTACACAAAAAAGGTACTCCTAGTCAAAAGCTCTAACGTAAACCGTTTTAGAGAAATACGGCATTTTATGATGGAAAGCATAAAAAAAGTAGCAACTTGTTTTGTTGTTGATAAAAACATTTGATATTGATCTAATCGTCAGCGTTCATGCATTTGTTTTATGCATTTAAGTTATTGACAATTGTAGTTTATTTGTTAAATAACCTTTTTTCAAAAGGAGTCAATATCGCGGAAACTTATAATCTTTATTACCCAATTAATTTGCCCATTCTTAGTATTTTGCTTGCGTGGTGAGATGTGCGATATGCATTTTGTTTATGGCGTTGCCGATGGAAATGCAGCAAAAACTCGTCAAATTTATCAAGAAAGGTTTCCAAACCGACAGGTACCAAATGAAAAAACAATCATTCGTATTCACAAACGTCTACATTAAACTGCAAGTGTTCATAAAAGAGCTGCAGGAAATGGAAAATCTTGCCTGCTACCTCCGCAAATTGAAGAAGATGTTTTTCAAAAAATCGAAGACGATCCATCAACTAACACTAGAAGAATAGCTTTAAACCTAAACCTTAGTCACGTTACAGTGTGGATGATAATAAAAAGCCAGATGTTATATCCTTATCACATACAGCGAGTACAAGCTCTTTTACCATCTGATTTTCTGTAAAGATTGGCTATGTGTCAATGGTTTTAAGAAAGAATTGCGCAAAATCTTCGATTCTTGGAACAAGCTTTATTTACGGACAAAGCAAATTTTTCTTGCGATGCAATTATGACCTTCCATAATAATCATGTATAAGCCGACAAAAATTCACATGCCATAATAGAAGGCCATCATCAGCAAACATTTTCCGTTAATGTTTGGGCAAGTGTTGTAGGAGACCATTTAATAGGTCCATATTTTTTGCCGTTTAGGCTACGTGGTCAATTATATCGTAATTTTTTTTGAAGAAAAGCTGCCAAGACTTTTAGTAAGCGTTCCGGTTCAATTAAGAAATAAAATGTGATTCATGCACGATGGTGTTCTTACACATTTTAGTTTAGTTGCGCATCAATTCTTAAATGAACAGTATAAGAAGCGTTGGATAGGTTGAGGAGGCCCACAGACTTGGTCTCTTCGGTCTCCAGATCTAAATGTTTGGATTTTTTTTGTAGGGTCACTTAAAAAGTTTAGTTTACACTACATCAGTTAATACTGATGAAGAACTATGAAATTGCATTATTGCATTTTGCAATACAATACAAAACACTCCAAGCATTTTTGAACGGGTACGTCAGTTACTAAGACGTAGGTTGGAAGGTAATTTTCAACAATGTTTGTGATTTTTTTTGTTTTTTATGTTATTGCTTAGTTTTGTAAAATAAAGGTTTTGTAATCATGTTGCTACTTTTTCTTTCCATTCCTGAGATATTGTCAAAAAATAAAATAAAAATTCAGCCAGACACGAATAGTATGGCCTCTATAATAGGCAACTTAGTATACACAAAAATTATGTTAAATGTGGTTAAACTAATGCCTTTGTCCGTTTGATTCTGATTCGTATTTCTTGGAAGCTGTTGTTGTCTTCATTAGCAGTTGTGCCTAGGTATTTATATTCTCTTACCCTTTCAATAAATTGATTATTTGCATATACTTTATGGTTGTCCTGAGTTGTTTTTGTTATTAGCATATATTTTGTTTTGCTTATGTTTAGTGCAAGTCCATATTCTTTACTTATTGCGGTAATTCTAGTAATTAGTGTCTGTAGCTTTTTGAACGTTTCTGTTAAGAGAACCGTGTCGTCAGCATATCTCAGATTATTTATTGTAGTGCCGTTGATTTTAATACCTATGCCTTGATTATCAAGTGCTTTATTTATTATCTTTTGAGAACAGATTATTGAGGATTGATAAGAGTAAACAGCCCTGACGTACTCCTCTCTGTGTTTCTATTTTTTGGAATGTTATGTCTTCCACTAGTACTTTTGATTTTGGCCGTAGTAGAAGTTTGAGATTATTCTTATATCTCTAATGTCTATCTTTCTTTTTATTAATGTTTTTCTGAGTTGGTTATGTCTAACTTTATTAAATGCTTTGTTATAGTCTATAAAGCATGCATATAGATCTTGATTTACATCTAGGCATCTTTGTTACAGGAAATGCAAACTGTGCTTGTCTTGTTCTTAGGCTTTTACGGAATCCAAATTGTGTATCGCTGATGTCTGCATCTAGTTTTTTATATATTCTATTATGGATCACTTTTAACAGAATTTTTAAAGTGTGAGCCATTAAGCTAATCGTGCTGTAATCAGAGCAATGCTTATCACATTTTTTTTAGAGAGTTATAAAAGTTGATAATAACCATTTATTTGGTATCACTCCAGTTTTGTATATGGTATTGATTAACTCTACCAGAATATAAATTTAGTCTTCTTATATTAGTTTAAGAATTTCCGCCGGTAGTTGATCTGGACCTGACGCTTTTCTGTTTTTTAGTGCGTTTAATGCATATATCACATTGTCTTTAAGTATGTCCGGGCCCAATTCCCTATCTATATTTTCAAGATTAGCTTTTTGTCTCTCATCTTCAAAAATATAACTTAATTATATTATAATAAATGTGAGTTAAGGAATCCATACCTTTATTCAAATTACAAGTAGAATTGCAATGATTTTTTTTAGACAAAGCCTGAAAACTTTAAGGTTTAAGCATGAAATTTTTTTTTTCATTTGCAAAGTTCTAAAAAACATTGTTGTAACTATAGTTTCAGTTCAGAAAATATAAGTGCCGCAATTTTTTCATTCAATCTTTTGATAACTGGCACATTCAATTCTTTGATTAAATTTTTTTCTTGCAGAGAAGAAAAACTTTTAATTTTTTGATAATAAACAGTAGGCACTTGCCCGATGAGCGCTTTAGTTCAAACTATTTGCTTTGTTATTGGTTGGGTTTCCCAAGATGCGGTTAGGTGCGGCCGTTTATGTTCTTGAAAGCATTTTGGTATCTCCCAAGAACAAAGTTGGTTGGCGGAAAAGATTTTGGGGTTTGGTACAAGGTTGTTCTTTCATATCGGTTTTTGTGTTTATGATTGTACTGCGGTGGGGTGCAAACACCTCGTACGGTGGTGGTTGTAAGAAAGCTGCGGTGTGACCACAATCTCTTGGTGGCACTAGTTAGAGTTTTGGTTTATAGTGGCTAGAGAATTTTTTACTACATGTTGTCTGCTTAAGCTTTTAGGCATTACTGAAAAACATTTTTTTTGTAGTTTTTTTTTTGAAAGACGTTTGATTTATTTTCCAAAAGTATGGAAGAGTTTACCGACTAACTTGTGTTAGCTTTTAGTAGGGTGTTACAGACGTACTGCTTTAAGATTTTTTTTTAAGTCTTAAAGATTTTATTTTACTAAGATAGGAGTTGCCATTTTCCAAGCTGGACATGCGTACGTTTGTGTTGGGCATTTAATAGTTTTGATTAAAAGTCTGCATGTAATTCTAGCCTTACCCAGATTGGTCGTTATTGTGTAATCTGAAAGTTAAGTTTTTGTCTAACTTTCATCATTATTATCATCATTAGTAGCCATTAAGTCCATTATTGAACATAGGCTTTTTCCAATTGTTTTCATCGTTATCTGTTCTGTGCCATTTGTATACATGTCAGCCCTGCTTTTCTTTTGAGATTGTCGTGCGCATAGGTGGTCCTCTTCTTCTTCTTTTATGTTTGTAGGGCCTCCACTCTATTATTCTTTTGTCTTATTTTGATATATTGCTTCTTGCAACGTGACCTGCAAAATTTTCACTTGACAGATTCAGCTTTCTCTTCACATGTAGGTGACTTTGGTTATTGCTTTACTCTATCGTTTCGGTATTGGTCTCTTTTTGATTTACCTATTATTGTTTTTTCCATAGCTTTTTGTGCGACCTATAGTTTTTCTATGTTTTGTTTCGTCATAGTCCAGTTTTCGGCGCCGTGCGATATCACTGGCAATAAGCACTGGTTGAAAATTCTTGTTTTTAGGTGTTGAGCTGTTTTTTTTATTTCTCAGGATGCACGAGAGTTTTCCAAAACCATCCATCCTAGTCTTATTTTTCTGTTTATTTCTTCTTTCTGATTATTCCGGTCATTAGTTTATTTTTGTCCCACGTATATGTATTTTTCAACCTTTTGGATTTTTGTTCCTTATATCATTACTGCTTTTTCTATTCCGTGGTACATAATTTGTGTTTTTAATAAGTTCGTTTTCAGCCTTGCTCTTAGTGATTTTTTTTGTAGGCCATCGAGCATTGCTATGAGCTCCTGTCTACTATCTGCGAGGATAACAATATCGTCAGCGTATCTTAGGTTAATTGGTCGCGTCCCGTTGATGTTAATTCTTTTGTTCTTCTAATCAATTTTCTTGAATATCTCTTTCATTGCTAAAGTGAAGAGTTTTGGTGATAAAGAGTCGCCTTGTCGTACTTCCCTTTTGAGTTGGATTGGTTTTGTTTTTTCGTGCAGGATGTAAGTTGCTGTTGCCTCTCTATTGCATTCTCTTATTAAATTGTTATACCTGTGGTTTATTTTACTGTTGGTTATTGCTTTATATATCATCCATATTTCTATGCTATCAAAGGCTTTTTTGTAGTCTACAAACCCTATATACAAGGGGTTAGATTTTTGATAACAATTTTCATCGTTAGCAAGTGATTGTTGGTGTCGTAGTTTTTTTTAATCTGGCTTGCTTGCATGATTGGTATTCATTTAGTTTTCTTTCTAATCTGTTGGTAATTATTTGTGTCAGCAATTTATACAAGTGTGACATCAAACTTTCTATGTTGTTGTTATCTCTTTTTTTATAAATTAGCACCACATTTGCGTTTTTCTATTGGTTTAATTTTTTACCTGTCTTTAAACAGTGGTCTAGTAGCTTAGCAGTCTTCTTTAGTAATTTATCTTCTTTTTCTTCTTGAATCATTTTGGCTGATATGTTGTCATCTCTCGTTGCTTTGTGGTTTTTCATGCTTTCCAGAGTTGCTTTTACTTTTTTAATATCTATCTCTGGGATGTCTTCTGATCCAATATTTTGTATTTTTCTCTTCAGTGTGTCAGCATCTTATCGTTTTGGCAGTGTTTTGGATTCATATAAGTCTGTGTAGAAATCCTCTACTATGTGTAAGATTTTATCTCGATCTAACTCTATTCTTAGGTTGTTTGCAGATCCAACCATGGAAACAGAATGCGGTTTAGACGAACGTTTTTATAAAGAGTTAACCGATATCTGTTTTCAGGGTTTTACGTAATGACTTTTGAATGCCAAGATTACAATTTGTGCTACATTACTTAGGGTTGACAAAACACTAATTGGGCGGTAATTTTGCAAAAAATCTTTCCAATTTTGATAAGAAATATAAGACTTTTTTCATAAAAATAAAATGCGACGTTTTTAGCATTTCATGTTTGTGAAAAACTTGTAAAAAATGCTTTCAAAACTTTGTTTGGAATGCAATTCGGACCTAGAACTGATTTGAGTTTGAAATGTGCAATTATATCTTTCACTTTAGACAACCGAATAAATTCAATAATTCAGTGTCAATGTGCTGCAGGCACTGCTTTATTTTATTGTCAACTTCTTCCACATTATTCAAGGCTAAATCTTTATCATAGATTAGCGTGCATTGCAGTTTAAGGTTGTCAGCAAATGTTTTTTGACACATTTTCTATAAAGATCTAAGACTACTAGGCTGTTGTCTGAGCTTAGGTTGTTAATGACCAAAACGGCAGTTTAAGCTGCGCAATATTAAGTACATCTTTAGAAAACCTTTGGCAACTGCAACTAGTTGGCATGTCTAGCCCTAATACTGTATAGACCTTACTTTTTTAAAAGTACTTTACCTTTAACATTTGTTAGCCTCTAATTCAACAGTTGGGGACGTAGAAACTTTTGTTCCAAGTTCTTGTGCTTCAAATGTGTTTCTTAAATACGTAAATGTGTTTAAGGTGTTGTAAGCTTTTTCAGGAGCTAAAAAGGTTTTGGATAATAACATCACTTAAATGTTATTTTTAAAGAAAAACGCTTTTAGCTTTTCTTTCTTATGATTTATGCCGTTATCATTTCAAAAGCATATAAAAAACTGAGAATCTTTATTAGGCGTGTCAGTCATTATAAACCTAGTTTTTTGTGAGAGCCAGCTAATAATTTACTAGCCTTTTTTACTAAAAGATGTTGGTTGAGTGCTAGAACCAGTTGCTTGTGCAAAAGTCTCTTGGCTTCACTTGTGACTATTTTTTGCTGAGTTGAAGATTTATTCATGCTACTATTAGCAGTTTTGGCCAATGCTTGTTTGTGCATTGTGCACACTTAGGAGGAATGGGTTTATCTTTGCCCTTTTTTTTATCACTGTCTATAATATAAGATCTTGCGCATTTAACAAAAACGTAAAAAAAGGCATTGCACTTATTTGCCGTTAACTTTTACTGTAATTTCAAGGTTGCACAGATTTTTAGCTGTTGGACTTATAATATGAGAAAACTTTGTTTTTTTTTTTTTCATCTTAATGATCAAAACAGTTTTAAAACCTTTAATGACAAATTGATTCGTAACATTATTAACCGTAAAACAGTTTAAAATGTCTCAAAGAAAAAATTTTTGTTTTTGTTTGATAAGAAAAGTAATATACTTTTTTTGTCTAGGTTAGCCATAACTCTTCCAAAATTATCTATCAAACTAAGAATCAGTTTGATTCCATGTTTTGTGTCAATTGCACAATGCATTAGAACTTTATTGGCGTAAAATGCAAAAGACGCATTGTAAAGTTTTTTTGTTGTTGTTTACCGGAGGGATGCTAGTCAACGAACCCTGCACTAAACTTAGATTTATATTATTGTAGTAGATATTATGTAAAACAGATTGTCTTACAGCGTTATCAAAAATAGTATTAGTAAATATATTTTACAGTTAGTGTATATGTTTTTGAATATATTTTTTTATTTGCCAGTCATTTTATCTTCTTTTTGCACAACTTGTTGACAAGTTCGTCATTATAGGGGCGTGATGCTTGGACATGTCAAAAAGTACAAAATCTGCACTAGGTTTCAACTCCAAGTTGACATCTTGGTGATTCAAATTTTAGTTGAATTGATAGGACGTCGATGAGGCGCGTCTTTTTGTCGAGATAATAGATACATGTTTTTGAGGATAATAAGGAACATTAATATTATGATTTGTTGCAGTGACGGACGATGCGTCTATCAAGGTTTAAATGATTCTAGAGCTTTTTGATGTCTTTCTGACTTTTACTGTGCCACGAAAAAAGACAAATGCTTTATGTTTCTTAATTTTTTTAGTCTGTTTTCTACTGTTGTCGATTGTTGTATAATTGATGAAATTAAGTTGTTCCTGCTGGTTGAATGGCTCTCTCTACAACCGTTTGGCTGTTGGCAGTCAAATATGTCTGTCTACAGAATATTAAAGATTGATTGTAAAATGTGAATGCTATAAATGAAGTGTGACTCTGCTCACTTGCAGCATCAACTTGTAATAATCTTTTGGGTTTTCCGCTCAGCCGTATTTGAATTGGGAGAATAGGAAATGATAAATTCAATCTTTTTACAATCTTTTAGTTACCAACACTTAGGTGGGTGAATTGAGCACTCCAGATTATGATTATATTTTGTTCCTCTAAGAATTTGTTAACAAGAAATTAAAAGTTTTTCGTTTTTGCAAGCGTTAGAAGTTTTTTCGTTAGAGGAGGGGATAATAAATATAAGTAACTCGATAGTTACGGCAGAGAGGGCATGTACAAATACCAGCGCTAACAAAAGTGAAGCAACGGCCGCTCTGGTCACAACTTGGATGGGCAAATCCAAAGTGATGCCGAGCGTAGCGTTCTTCCCAATATGGGTCCGTTACCTCATATAAGCATCCATACATGTCTTCTCTGTGGCTCGGTGTGTCCGACACCTCGACACCTAACGGTATTAAGAGGTTATTGAATTGAATTGAATTGAATTGAACTCGATAGTAATCATGATTTGGAGCAACCTATTATCCTGCCTAAAAGTATGTTATTAAGAAATCGAAAGCTTTTTTTGCATGCGTTAAAAGTTTTTTTGTTCAAAAAAGAGAAAGTAATACATATTTTTTTAATGACCAACATATAGGTCGGTGGGTCACTTAAGATCAGGATTAGCAGCAAGTAGTTTGTGTAAGGGGAGAAGGCAGAATAGGTCCAAATGCCATCCCAAATGTCAACCTTACCTGCACGAGCGGTGGCAAGTCTACCCTGTACACCCTGCTAGAAAACAAACACGGCTCTGACGACCGAACCACTGCGGTATAACTGTAACACCTGGAATTTAAGAAATAAAATTCCACTCAGACCAACCCGCCAACCCGCATGGCTAGCGTGGCGGGAAATATGCCAATCACCTTTTAAACTGAATCCCGCTGAGGTGACATGCTGCTCAACTACTTACAAGACCAACAGTTATTCTTTATGAACACTTTTTTTTTAAAACCAATACAAAGAAGATAGACATGGCAAAGCCCAAATGGCACAGTGAAAAACGAAATTGAATAGCTTCCACACTGGCAGCGATCACAGACTACTGAGAGCAAGCCTAAAATTAAACACAAGACTAACAAGAAGGAAAATGTTTATAAAGCAGCCTTTTCCCACCGTCGACTACCTGAAACAAAATAAAGAGGAATACAAAAAAGAAATGGAAATTAAAATGGGAATGAAACAACTGGATCTCAAGACTCTGGGTATCAACAAACTAAACGAAAAGATCACAAATGGCATACAAACTGTCAACAAAAAAATATGTATGCAAACAAGGCCACGGAAAAACAAAAAGTTCAATAAAAACACAATTAAGCTGATGAAAATAAGGGAAAACACAAAGCGAATTACAGAAGAATACCGGCAACTATGCAGAACTATCTGCAAGGAAATTAGAAGAGAAAATAGATAGCAAAAACAGAGCTCATACAAGACACGATAGAGAACAACAAAAACATGAGAATTCTCAAGAAAATGCAAGTAAACGGAAGAACAAAAATCTACCAGATTACAAACAAGAATGGCATTAGAACAAACAACAGAACAGAAATCTTCAAGACCATACGAACATTCTACGCTGACCTATATCGATCCCAACTAGAAAACCCATCAAAAGACGAGAAATCAATACAAAACGTAAACTCAGAAGATATACCAGAAATCGACACCGCGGAAATTAAGAAAGCGCTGAAACAACTAAAAAATGGCAAAGCACCGGGAGAGGACAAAATAACAGCCGAGATGCTAAAAATGGGAAAAACAACACTACTAAACTCGGTCAAATTACTACTAAATAAATGCATCGTCGAGAGAGAAATACCCACCAGCTGGAAAAATGCTTAGGTCATTCTGCTGCACAAAAAAGGGCTCACATATTTACAAGCTAATGACATAAATTGACTAACCAACAAACTGGATTTCTACCAACCGCCAGAGCAAGCTGGGTTCCGGAAAAAATACAGCACAATGGACCACATACAAACCATAAGAACACTAATCAAAAAAGGTACAGAATACAACGTCCCGGTGCACTTAGCATTTATCGACTAGGAGAAGAGCGCCAGAATTGATTCAAGATACATCAACCTACTTAAACAGATCTATGCAAACGCCACCTTCCAAGTGACCGTAGACAAAAACCTAAATACAGACAAAATCAAAATTGGCAGAGGAGTCAGACAGGGAGATACAATCTCACCCAAGTTATTCACGCTCGCCCTAGAAGACATCTTCAAAAAGATAAAATGGCAAAAAAATGGAGTAAACATGGACGGCAAATTCCTCACCCACCTGCGATTTGCCGACAACATTGTCCTGATCAGCTCAGAGAACTTGCAAACATGCTCGAAAAACTAAACAAAGCATCCAAATCGATAGGCCTCAAGATGAACATGAAAAAGACCAAGATCATGACCCCCGAACAACAGCCGCACCAAATAGGCGGCCATAACATCGAAAAAGTCAACAAATATACGTACCTCGGGCACCAAATAAGACTTAGAAAAAAAAAATCAAAGAGCAGAAATTACCAGATGAATAACACAAAGCTGGGCAGCATTTAACAAGCTAAGACATATACTGAAAGACAGAGACACTCCAATCTGCCTTAAACAAAAAGTATACGATTTCTGCATACTGCCTGTTAAAACATACGGGCTGGAGACTATGGCATGGACGTTTAAAAATGCGAACAAATTAAGAACTTGCCAAAAAGCAATGGAACAAGCAATGCTTGGCATAAGCCTGAGGGACAGGATTACAAACGAGGAAATCAGGCGAAGAACCAAAGTAAAAGACGTGACAGAGCAAATGGCGGAATTGAAATGGAGCTGGACAGGGTATGTAACCAAGGAAGATACCAAAAAATGAACCAACAAAATAACGCACTGTAGACTAAGTACCACTAAAAGAGGAACCGGCAGACCTCAAAAAAGATGGGTTGACAATATTAAAGAGATCGCAGAAAAGAAGTGGCATCAGAGAGCGCAAGAAAGACAGCAATGGAACAACTTAAAGGAGGTCTACGTTCAGCATTAGACAAATACGGGCTGAGGAAAGAGAGAAAAAGAGAGTTTGAACTAGAGTACCCAATCACCATGTGTTAGAACTTCTTTAGTCTAAAGAAATAGGCGGGAAAACACTTGGGCGGGTAGGTGAATTACATCAGATCATAGTTACCATTGAGTAGTTTAAACTATTAAACTAAAGTGCTTACCCATTCGCCCAAAAAAAAATTTTGCAAGCGTTAGGAATTTTTATGTTAGAACAGGGGATAATAAATCTAATCTTTTAATGATTAATACTTGGATGAGTCACTCCAGATCATAATTACTATTAAGTACAGCCAGACACGAATATTGTGGCCTCTATATAGGCAACTTAGTATACACAAAAATTATGTTAAATGTAGTTAAACTGATGTCTTTGTTCGTTGTAGCTCTTTTTATTTGCGCTTACATTTTAAACGTTCCATGGGCGACGTTGTTCTGGGATTGAAAGATGTTAAAACGGGCAAAGGCATAAGTTTAACCACATTAAACATAATTTTTATGTATACTAAGTTGCCTATATAGAGGCCACAATATTCGTGTCTGGCTGTAGTTTAAACTAAAGTTCCTACCTACCCGTTTAAAAATTGTATTAACAAAAAACTTAAAATTTCTTCACTTTACAAACATAAATTTTTTTGTTAGCGGAAGAGATGTTAAATCCAATCTTTTGATGAGTGGGTGAGACCTATAGTTCAAGCTATTTGATGGTAATCATAGTTTGGAGTAATCCATTTACCTACTTAAGCGTTAAAAGTCTTTTTGTTCAACAAAAGTGAAGCAATATTCAATTTTTGGAAGTGAGTTGATTACTCCAGATTTAGATTAGCAGTGTGTAGTTTGAACTGAAAAAAACTCCACCAACACTTAAACGGCAAGTGTTAATAATTCTTTAATCAGAAAAGATAGATAGATAAATATTTAGATAGATATTTATTAATCCACTGGATCTTTACAGATATGGAATGTAAAGTCTTTTGATAAGCAACATTTGAGCGGATAATTGAGTTACTTTAAATTATGATTACTATCAAGTAGTTTGAACTAGAGTACCCAAACGCCCGCCCAAATGTTTTATTTACAAAAAAAATAAAAGTTTCTCTTTTTTGCAAGCGTTTGATGTCTTTAAATTAAAAGAGGAGACAATAAATTTAATGCATTGATGACACTTGGGTGAGCGAGTGGGTTACACTAGATCACAATTACCGTTGAGTAGTTTAAACTAGCGTGCCAATGCATCCGCCCGAGAGTTTTATTTACAAGAAACTTGAAGCTTTTTCTTTTTGTAGAGGCGTTAAAAAATTCTTTGCTTAAAAAGAAAGAAGTGATATCAGTTTTTTTAATGACTATTAATTAAACAGTTTGAATTGGTGTGCTTAGCTATCTGACCGTGTGTTATTGATCAAAGAATGGAAAGTGAATGAGAGGGTAATATCTTTTAATGACAGAGAGATCTGTTACTTCAGATCAGAATTAACAGTAAGTAGTTTCCCAATTTCCCAATTATTTGTTATCAAAAAATTGAAAAAAAAAGTGAAAAAGTGAAGTCTATTAATCAGAAGAAGGAGAAGTGATACTTTATCTTTTGATGACCAACACTTAGGCGGTCACACCAGATCATTATTACCAGCAAGTATTTTGAAATAGAGTTTTTACCTGCCCGAGTATTTGTTATCAAAGAATGAAACGTTTCTTTTTTTGCAAGTGTTAGATGTTCTTTAACCGGTAGAGAAATAAATGATATAAAATCTATTGATGATCAACACTTGAGTGAGTAGTTGTGTCACTCTAGATCATGATTACCATTAAGTAGTTTAAACTGTAGTTCCTACCCACTTGCTCAAGAGTTTTATGTACAAGAAATTGAAACTTTCTGTTTTTTTTTGCAAATGTTAGAAGTTTTTGTATTTTTGTTAATGATAAATTCAGTCTCTTGATGACCAACACTTCTGTTTGCTGCTTTGTTATTTTAGGTTATGATTACCATCAAATAGTTTGAACTTGCCCACCTACCCGCTCGACTGTTTGTTAAAAATTAAAAGTTTTTCCTTTTTGCAAGAGCTAGAAGTTTCTCCTCTCTTCTCTTCTGACTTCTAATTTAATCTCTTAATGATCAACACTTGAGTAGGTGGTTGGGTCACTTAAGATTCAAACAAAATGCAATTAAGTTATTAAAAGCACCGCACTTTTAACAATTTTTTTTTTAAATTGTAATCTTTAAGTCACCAGCGCGCGCATTTAACTATACCTTACTAATAATCGTAGCAAAGCAACAAATCTATTTTTTATTTATTATTTAGTTGTAATATTGTACTACCTTATTTTGCAGTTTGAACCAATCATCTTTAACGGTTTTGAAGAAACCTAAAATGGAAATACTAACAGTATTCCTAATCATTCAAGCAGCAGTTGCCACTACACATTTGAACTATATCCCAATTCAAGATGCGTTTAATTTATTAAACATTTCAAACATATTTGAAATAAAAAGCAAATCAAATGATAATTTTTTGTTTCCAATTGGACAAATTCCAAAAGAAGCTCCAAATTTCAACAAAAACAAATTTAAAACAAATATAGCAAATACCAGCACAGAATATATAAAAATACCTAAAAATAAAATAGAAGAATTTACTAATAACATTAATGAATTAATCAAATTTTTAGCAAAAGACAACAAATCAAAACGTTTCAAACGCTTAACTAACTCAACTGGAAGTTTTAAACCATCAAATTCTAACAATTCAATATCAAAACTAGCAAATGAAATAAATAATTTAAAAAAATCAATTGAAATACTAAAAAATTCTCCAAACATTGGTAGTGATGATACAATGCGGCTTCAGAGTTTAGAAAGTAGCTTAGAAACGTTACAGAAGCAATTAGATGATCAGAATAAAAAAAACAATCAACAAAGCCAAGAAATGTTGGGTATTTTGGATAAGTTTACAAATACTATTAATAGCTTTAATAAAGATCTTGATGACATTAAGCGTAAAATGGAAGAAAATGAAAGACTTGCAAAAGAAAAGTTATTACCAGATGAATGCATTAAAGATATAGAAGCATATCGTTTTAAAAAAGCGGAACAAAAGCTTCAATTAATTAAAGATAATATGGAGATTAACCGTATAGTAAGAAAAGTTTACAATTACCAATCAGCTAATTTTGAACTATTGATGAAGTTTGCTGAAAGCATTGGAGACATAAAAAGAAAGTTTTTAATCTACAAAGCATTAAGTCGTGAAATGGAATTAAATGGACACAATGATAAACTAAAAGTAAAAAAAGTAATTAACAGCTTAGAAAAAGACGTTATGAACCAAAAAAATTACATGTCAAATAATGAAAAAAAAGATATGTATTTAATAATGGGTAATTTAATATCCCAGTTATCAGAAGTAGATTATAATCCAATGCTATCCAAAGCTGTTAGAAATTTAGAAATTGTTAAATCTTTTGTTAACAATCATGAAAGTCGAGGTAGAAGTGTAACTTCGGTTAAAGATGATAGTGGTGATACTCTATTACATAAAGCTGCTATGGTAGGTCAGTTAGATATTGTCAAATATCTTATAAATGATAAATATATTACTGTAAATGTTAAGTGTATTGTTGGTTGGACTCCTTTACATTATGCTGCTTTGAAGGGTCATTTAAATGTAGTTAAATATCTTGTTGATGTTAAACGTGCTGATATAAATGCTAGGTGTATGTTTGGAAATACGCCATTACATTTGGCTGCAAAGAATGGGCATTTAGATATAGTAAAATATTTTGTAGATCAAAAACATTTTAATGTTAATAATAGAAAAGGTGCTGAAAAGACTCCATTGATGTATGCCACACAAAATGGGCATTCAGATGTTACAAATTATCTTAGATCTAAAGGTGCTCGTAGTCGCTGATTGACTATAAAGTTGTTTGTTAATCTAAAACTAGTTTAAGTAATGTTTAAATGTATTATATATTTATGTTATGTGGTTTTGTATTAAATTGTCAGCTTTTTGTTTGTTATTATTTATACCAAATCTAATTTTTTTTAATACAGTAAAATAGTACCTTTTTTTGATGATTTTTAAGTTAAAGAAGTTTTGGTAACAATTTTTTTGTTTTCCAAACTAGAAACATTTGTTTTACCAGTTAGCAACAAATTTGGTAGAAACGTTTTTATGACATAGGCCGGTTAACAACGTCATTGGCTGCAATGTTTGGTAAGTGATTAGTTAAATAATTGTTAGTTTAGTTTACGAGTCTCACTTTGTGATGTATGTACAGTCACCAGCAGTCAACCGGTGGTAGATAATTGGGGGTTGATAGATCCAAAGCCAGTCTATATCTAGAATACTCCTCCAGAAAGTTTTCTAAGGTCCGGAGCACATATACACCAAGCAATAAAAAAACACATTTTCCAAATTTGAGAAAATGTTCCGATTTAGAGCAAACACCTATTGGCCTTAGCTGATGTAACCACTGCATTATTTCCGGGTTGTTTTTTCTTTCGCGAGTCGTTTTCAGAACATCTGGACGGTGATAAAAAACGCCTAACGTAGGACAAATAGAAGCATGGTGCCTCTACAAACCTAAACACTATCTCTAAAGAAAAAAATAACGTTGACAAAGACTTACAATGTTAACCAAACTAACAGGGGAGAAAGAAGAAGAAATGAAGATGGACAAAAAAAATGAACAGAAAGGAGAAAATAGAGGAAAAGGTAAAGATAGACAAAGAGAAGAAGAAGAAAAGAATTTAAAAAAAGGGCGGAGAAAAAAGACAGAGAGCTCTATAAAAGTCCAAAATCATTCTTCAAGGTTTTCAAACAATATTTCTAAAATTAGAAAATCTCAAAAACAGCATATTACAACAACTTAGAGGAACAGCCAAAACTTTTAAACTCAAAAGAACCTTTGCTAAATTATGGAGATTCAAAGCAAAAAACTGTTTGGCAGTACGCGGACCCAAAGAACTTGTTAAAATATCCAGCCAATTAACCACTTCTATTTACAAGCTAAAAGAGTACATAGTTTCCAAACCAGTATATATTGCCAAGTGTACCCGCACCACTCCAAGAAGATCATGCCCAGCACTTTTGCAACTTTGGTAGAACCTTAAACTTAGCAGTTGCTGGATATTATTACTTTTAAAACTTTTGAACAGTTGGTAAAAACTGCCATGAAAGTAAAAACTAATTAAGCCTGCTGCAAACCTTTTTGCTTTAGTCCTAAGCCAAGTTCAAAACCAACAACTGCACTAACTCCGCCTAGCCGGTAAACGAGTAGAAGATTAAACCAAGAAATGCAAATTGCTCAGTCAAATGACTCAACAACAACAAACATCGCCAAAAAAAAAATTAAAACAGGATTCCAAAAGAAAACCAGCTTTTCACAACAAAATTACCAGCTTCCGGTCACCCAACACCAAATGATAGTATAGCAATTGTGTTAGTAGGAATTCTACTCCGCAACACTGTAAACATCAACAGAACCCCGATCAAGACTTTGATAGTTTTAAGAACAAGTCAGAAGCAAACAAATTAACAGGACGACCCAAAAACCTTAGCGCAAACTACGAGCAAAATGAAAACAACCGTTAAGATTGGCGACTAATTCCAAGTCAATCCTTTTCTCATTATACTTAGTCTGAAAAAAGTAATTATACTAAACCACTAATGGCGAAAAGTTCTGAAAATCAGTGTCGACTATTCCCGCCAATGTTTGCACTATGGAAAAACGTCAATCTACTAGTCACAGCAACAATTTAGATTTAGTTTTTGCTCCAGATCAAAAAACTAAAAGACTTTAATAGACTTTGGAAATACTTTACCAAACTTAACTTAACTACAGACTACTGGCAGATTCTAATTAAAAAAAATTAAAAGTCTTGGGTACTATTGTTCTGGTCTACTTTGACAATATTGTGATCTAGTTTTCAAACCATAAAAGCACCATCTCCGTCGAATCCTTGAACGATTGCAAAAATATAGCTTAAAATGCAAAACATCAAAATGCAAGTTTGGAAAGAACAGCGTCAAATACCTGGAACAACAAGTTTGTGTCAAAGTTAAGCAACCGCTACCACATCATCTGGCCGTAATTAAAAATTGCTCAAAGCAAAAACAACAAAAAGCAACTTTGCTGTTTTATGAAAATCTGCACTTAGCCCCCAAATTTTCTATCATAACCAGCTTTCTCATGAAACTGCAAGCGACTAAAAAAACGTTTGGGACCCAAAAACATCAACAACAAACCAAGTTTCAGCTGCCTGATAAGTCAACTTGCCTGATAAGTCAACTTGTCAGCTTTTATCCCTTGCAAAAAAAATAATTTAATTGAACTTGCTCAAATGTGAATCCTTGGCAGAACCCCTCCGGAAAGTTTTGGAAACGAGTGGCTATGCATTTTATAAGATTTTTTGACACTACTCGATCTGGAAATAGCTTTTACATATTTGTGCACTTGATGGGTTAAAGTTGTGCCACTGCCCTCAGCGACTAGTGAAACAACTATCCAAGCACTGCACAGCCAACTAATACTTAAATGGAGATCCTTCTGTTTGACTATGACCCGCAATTTCAGAGCCAAATCTTTAAGATTGCCATGCAAAGGTGAAAGATTAAGTGAAAACAAACTGTTACTCTAACAACCGCAAGACAAATAGCATATCCAATTTAAACTATCTGCTGGACCACTTGAGCCATGTCAGGATTTTATTATTGGTTTGTCATTTAAGTAAGTTTGAAACTTACCAATGGCTCATACAACAGCCATGCGTTCTAACTTGTTAAAGTTGATACTGCTCCGACATCGTCGTTTGTCTGCAATAGAAAAGATAAATTGTGTTTTGGTGTTTGATAGCTTATAAATCTTTTTGTTGTTGTCTAAACAAACAGTTTTTTGAGTGGATAAGGCATTTCAATTTAAACTACTAACCCGTTATTATGATTTGGAGTACAACACTCACCCATTTGTTTGTTATCAAAAAACAGTTGATTTGTCTTCTCTGCAAACATCAGTAATCACAGAAAAGATCTTCTTCTTTGAATGCATTTCCTATCGGAAATATATATAAAAATACGCGCTTTCCTGGACCTAAAGGCGGCATTTGATAGTGTAGATGGAGAGAAACTGTAAAAGTGTATGTGAGAGAAAAGAATTAGCAAACACTTGCTAAGACAAATAGATGAAGTGTATGATGAGACATCAAGCAAAGTGTGTGTTAACAGAAATATGAGTAAAAGATTTTGGACAACAAAAAGAGTAAGACAGGGTTGCCCACTGAATCCCACTTTGTTTGCAACCTACATAACAGATGTAGAAGAAAAACTGAGGCTGGCTCAAGCAGGGAGAGGGTAGTGGTTGCTAGCATATGCCGACGACATGATAATACTGGCAAAAGAAGCAAAAGAAATGAAAAAAATAATAAAAAGTTTAGAAAAATATTTTAGAAAACAAAATTTAGATCTTAATGTAGAAAATACAAAAATTATGGTGTTCAAAAGTAGGAGAAGAATAAAAACCGGAAAATTAAAAATGGAATGGACAAGGTATTACGGAAGTAAAATCTTTCAAATATTTGAGATATGTTTTTTTGCACTAATAATATTCAATATCTTGAATAAAAAACTTTATTTCTTAAATATATTACATATCATAAAAAGACGATATTCAGCAAATTGCTGCTTTTCCACATAACCATTTAAATTTTAGTGTATGAGAATAAAAATTAAAAGAATGAGAGAATCTGATAAAGCGACATGGCAGAAAAGAGATAGAGATATACAAAAGCAAGAAAAGATAATACGACTGAAAGAGTCTAGGTAGGTCAACGCAGATTATGAACATATTATAGAAAGTAAACTGCCAATGTACCTAGAGAGCGATAGATATAGTAAAGATGATAAAAAGATGATTGCAAGACTCAGATGTGGTAATGAAGAGCGAGTGACAAGATTTTGGATAAAAGAGGATTTGAAAATGTGCCGAATGTGAGGAGAGACTAAGAAAAATATGGAACATATGTTAAAAGAATGTAACAAAATGAGAAGAACAAATAGAAAAAAATGAGATATTGAAAGGAGACAAAAGAGAGATAAAATGAATGAGGACAGTTAAAAAACGAAGAAAAGAAGTAGACAAACAGACAAGAAAAAAAAAATTGTTAGTGTTAATTGTATAAGCATTATGATTTATTATTTTGGGAAGTTAAATATATTTGTATATGTATTTTTCAAGGCCAAAAAGCAAGAAATAAACATAATAATAATAATAATAATAATATTAAATAACTAGAAAACCTGATAGTTTATATTGATCTACAAATTTCAATTTAAAAAACTATGCAACAATAGTACTTTCATGTAATACGTTTTAAAATTAATATTATTATTGTGACCTTATATAACCTATCAGATAAAAGTAAACATGCAATGATAACTTTGTACATTTTGTTCCTTAATACTTGTCAATAAAGGCAAGATGTTTTAATACTTTAATATAGAGCAAATTTGACGTAAAGATTGCAGTAAGTAAGTGCTTATTATTTCTTATTTTTAATTTAACTTAATCATACTATTTAATAAAAATATATAACGCGGAATACTATTTATTAATGCCAATGTAGTTGAAAATGTCGAGCTATGACTTTCGAAAATAGACAGCTCTGGTTGTTAAGTGGTCTTGTAAAATACATCTAAATTTTAGGGTATTGTATATATCTAATATTTAGAACAATATATTTCAGTTGCGTTATTGAAGTTGTTCAGAGTTAAAATTGCGTAATAAACATTTATTTAAAATACTTCCTAGCAGAACTACAACTATTAAAAGTGTTAAAATAAAAATAAATAAAAGAGTCATTAAAAATAAATTAAATACAAATTGTGTATTTGATTAGAAAAATGAGAAGGTATAATTTTTTTCAAACAACAAGTTAGTAGTGACGCATAGCTCGATATAAGTTTGGTAGTGAACCATTGTGCATAACCGAAGTCAAAATGTTAAAGTAGGTAACAGGCAATTGAAGTACAGATTGGTTTTATTGGTTATGCACACGCATACGTATACACTCATTGAGTATTTTTTTGCAAAAAAAAACGGCAAATTTTTTTTTTATAAAATTTTTAGTGTTTTACAATCAATACTTCAGTTTATTTAATGAACATTAATAAGCAAAAATGATAATGTACGTATACACAAAAGAAAATGCATTTCTGCAAAATAAATTTAATAAAGATTAATAGTAAAAATTTCAATTGAATAAGATTTCAATACATCGTATTGCTTTCTCGAGCCTAACCTAACCTAACCTTTTTTTTTCTGAGGAGATGGAAAATTTTTCATAAGACACCCCGAAGAGTAGTGTCAGATTCTTACTGACTAAAAATACCTCCCTCTCTTCTTGCGGGAATAACGATCTTTCTCCACCTCGGAATTGCATTTAAGTATTACGTCAAGGTGGAGGTTTTCGCGCGCCAGTTTCAGGCACAATTAACACACATTTACATAGATTTGATTTGTCCTGTATGCGCTGCAGACTCTTTGGCAACACATTCTCTGAGTCCGCAGAACTAATTTCCTGTGCCTCTTGTTGTTGCACACCGCATTTCCCCATATTTTGGCCCAATAGAGCACTATGGAGGAGACTACCGAGCACATCAGGCGCCTGGTAGAAGATTTTGTTTCCCCCGGGTTTTGCATTAGCCCTGCTAAGGACCGAGCCGCCTTCTCCGCTTTCTCACACACTTCTCTTACATGCACACCCCACTCTAAGTTTGTGCTTAATGTAATCACCAAGTATTTTATGCGCTTTTTGGACCTGACGGTAATCCCCGAGACGGTAATTTCTACTTGCGGTACTCTTCTTGGGCAGGAGAGCACCACAAGTTCCGTCTTTTCTGGGCCAATTCTAATCCCAGCTCCGTGATTTTCCGCTCTATAAAGGCAAGAGCGTGGTTCCCCGTCTCCTCCAGTTCCCCCTAGAGCGTTTTGTAACGATGACCGTCAGGTCGTTGGCATAAGCCACCCTTTCAACCCCTAGAAGCAGCTCTAGACTTACCACGTCGTCGTACAAAACGTTCCACAACGTTGGGCCCAAAACTGATCCTTGTGGTACCACCCCAGTTAAAATTACCTTTTCCTTTCCGTACCATCCCCCACTAATAAAACCCTGTCCCACAAATAACTACTGATAATATTCAGCAAGTATTTGAGAACACTCTTGCCCTCCAAAACCCTTAAAATCTTTCTCCAATTGGCCGTGTTAAATTCGTTCTTAACTTCAAGGGCAACCAAGACGGTGTGTGTAGCTGTACTTCTTGGCAGCTACTACCGCCGCTTTCATCTCAGCAAGCGCGCTCAGAGTCGAACGGCTTTTTCTAAATCCGTACTGGCGCTCGCTGAGGCTTGGTCACCCTGAAGTGCCTCCAGTAGCCTTCCTACTATCAGGTGCTCAAGAAGCTTTCCAGCTAAATCCAAAAAACATATTGGCCGAAAAGCTCTTGCACCCACTCTACCCTTTTCTTTGTTTAGGAGAACAAGGCTCGCTCTTTTTTATACTTCCGGGAAGTCTTCGTCTTCTAGGCATTTGTTATCTGCTGCTAACCACACTTTGGGGCATTGTTCTACGAGGGTTTTTACAATTTCTGCAAAAATTCCGTCAGGCCAAAGTGCCTTCCCAGAACGTATTTTTTTTTAGGCTTCTCGGAGCTCACTTTCCGAAAAAGGACGAGCTTTGTCCGCCTTTATAGGCCACCTCCTACAAACCTATTTCTCCTAATTTGGATACCTAACCTAACCTAACTTAACTATTGCTTGCATACGGCGGCCCATGCCACTAATGAGCTCACGAATATTATTTTGTGGAATATTTTGACATTCTTTTTAAAGTGCCACACAAAACTCGTTTATTGTGGTTGGTGCAACTGCACGTCCTCTAACACGTCTGCCCAGCATGTCCCAAACATGTTGTATAGGATTTCCACATGAAGTACATGCAGGCCAGTTGAATTTTTTTAATCCAACTGCAACCAAGTATTCTGTGACGTACTTTGCAGAATGCGGTCTTGCGTTATCCTGACTCAGAATAAAGCCACCGCCAATAAATAGAGCAAATGGGACTACGTAATTTTCCAAAACCTTTTCAATATACCGCTGTTCAGTCAACAATTTTCCTCAATGACAATCAATTTAGTGCAGGTATCCATTGATATTCCTGCCCATACCATCAAAGAACCTCCACCATAGCTAAGCCACCGCTTAAAGGTACACTCTGCAAATCCATACTCGTTCTCTTCCATCTAGCAAATGTAGGCTAAATCTAGACTTGTTAGTAAACAATACAGTTTTTCATTGTGCCAATGTCCGATTTAAATGTTTGCGAGAAAATTGGAGTCTGGTTACTCGGTGACGTGGGAGTAATTTTGGTCCAGCTGCTGGTCTACAAGATTTTAAGCCAGCTTTTTGCAACCTTTGACAAACTGTCACCACAAACCTCACAAAGTAAGTTTTCAGTTTCCACTGAAGTCACATGACGGTTCCGTAGAGTAGTACAAACGATAAATCGGTCATCGATAGCAGTTGTTTTTTGTTTCCTGTCAGACCCCGGTTTCCGAGTATTTCTGCCGGTCTTCTGAAGGAATCTGGACACACACCGCTGGCTTCTTCCATCTGAAAACATAAACAACATTTTTTGCACAATCTTCAGCACTTAGAACCATAATCAACACACCAATCTGCCTTGAAAATGACAGTTAATCAAAAACAAACAAGTCAGCCCAGTAGTCATCTTGATTCTCTGTGCATAATGTCGAATGAGCAATTTGTAATAAAACACGCATAGCTTTAAATTTTATTTTTGTTTATTAATGTTCATTAAATAAACACATAAGTACCATATGTAATTTTTTTCTACATCCTGTCTCTTTGATTGTAAAACACTAAAAGTTTTATAAAAAAAATTACCCGGTTTTTTTGCAAAAAATTACCCAATGACCCGGGTTTTTGCATTTGAGTGTATATGAGGTTTTTCAAATAAGAAATGTGCTTAGATATGTGTATTTGTTCACTTGGTCTATGGTTTTGTTTTTGAGAAGTATTTTTACTGACAAGCATATATTTGGTCTATTTGAGATTGGGTTCCATTCTGTACTTCTCGCTGACTAATTTGATCATATGCATCATCAGCTGAAGTTCTTGAGCTCGACTCGCCCATATAACAGAGTCGTCCGCGTACCTTAAGTTGTTAATTATCCGCCGTTGATCGATATTTCTTCCTCAGTTTAGTATTTCTAGGTTAATACTGATAATAAAATTGTAAAGTTGCTTACTCCTGTCAATTGAGTCTTTGCTTTTCCTGACAATATGATGGAAATTGACGTCACATCTAACTATGAGGTCAACATTTCCTTGCGTACAATAGTGATCAATTCTTAAAGCTGGGCGCCACAATGGTGTATAGTTTCCGCTTGTGTGCCGAGTTAAACATGAAGGTTGTAAGGTTACTGTTAGAAAGCTGTGGCATAGGAAACGCTGTTATGTGCTTGGATATGTAAGTAATTGTCGTTAGCATAATGTTAGGTTTTAAAACACGTTTCCACTTAGTTTGGTCAATCTGTAGACTCTAGTTTGTACAATTCTTGGTTTTTGAATTAAAGCTATTGTGTTGGCTTTGAAAACAGTGATGTATGTATTTCTATCTTACTTTTGTCTGGGTGAATCAATCACTTTCGTTTTTATATGCATTTTGTTATGTTAATGATTGGTTTGCGGTTTATATGTTTAGCAAACATCTTCCTTACTTATTCCTAGAACAAAGAACAAAGAGTTTTGGCTTTTTTAATTCGGCGTCGTAGAAAATGCACTAGTCTTTTACTTTGAGCCACTGTTTTCCAAGGCAGTTTATAACCAGCACCGGTTTTCTCAAAAGCAAAAGAGTTGTTAACCTAGAAAACTGACTCAGTTGCACAACGCTTAGTTGTGATTCTGTTTACGGAGGTTGTAAACCAAAAATTTCTTTTTAAAGCTCACTGGTGGTTTTACTAAGATGGCAAGTTAGGCTGGTAACCGCCACATAGGGTACCTGGCAATCGTATGGGTTGATTCTTTAATTTGAAAAAATAGGTGCAGCTTGATTAGAGATAAACCCGCAGCTAAGAAATAGCATTGATGGACAGCCAAAGGCAGAATATGGGGTTGCTGTGGGAACGTCACCATAATGTTGTTGTGCGTACATTGTGTTTGATTCCCAGAGTTAGGGTGCAGTGTCGTGAGTCACATATAGCTTTGGAGGTGTGTATAAGCTCCAAAGCCCGTCGTCGGTGTAGAAAAGTAGCAAATTGCGTGGGCAGTAGGCATAACGATGGTTGTCATGAATACGTTCTTCAAGTAATAATTAGTTGTTTGGACTACGATGGGGTGTGCAGGCTTGTAGGTCTTGTGCAAACCAAGTGCAAGAGGTAATGCACTTGAAGCGGTTTTTAGTGTTGGTTTAAACCGTGGTCAGTAAGCATAGCGGTTGTTGTATAGTTGTAGTAGCAGTTGACGTACTATGTGGGCGCATAATAATTTGGAAAGATGGTTAATGTCCAATCATCTGTATCGCCGTTGATAAATGCTGGTTAGTAACTAAAGTTAGAGCTGTGAAGGCTTGGATTATATACCTTCTAGCTGGATCCTCGTTGGTTTTTTGATGCTCCACCGACCCAATATTTATAAACTGTGTTCCGGCACACCCGCTTAAGTGTTATTATGACCATATTTTACGTATTTTAGTGACAACTGTCTTCAATCTGTCATATTAAAAACAGCAGAAACGCAACAAATGTAAGAATAAGCAAATTGTTTGATAACAGTGTTTCCGCCCATCCTTCCAAGTGTTAATTATTAAAACATTTGTTATTATGGTCACCTTTAATGTATTAATGGCAACTGTTATTTAATCTGTCAAACTAAAAACTGGAGAAACGCAACAAATAAAAAAATAAGCAAATTTTTTGATAACAAACATTTGGGCGGGTGGGCGCAAACACTGTATCAAACCACTGGCCCAATATTTATAAACTGTGTTTTTGCCCACCCGCCCAATGTTAGTTATCAAAAACAATTAACGCAATAAATAAAAGAATAAACAAATTTTTAGATAACAAACATTCTTGCAAGTGGGCAAAAACACTATATCAAACCACCGGGATAATATTTATAAACTGTGTTCCCGCCTATCCGCCCAAATGTACGTTATTAAAAAAAATCCGATTTGCCCAAGTGTTAATTATTAAAAAAAATGTTATTGTGGCCACCTTTGATGTATTAGTGGCACCTGTCATCCATTCTGTCATACTAAAAATTGCAGAAAAGCAACAAATGTGAGAATAAGCAAATTTTTTGATAACAAACACTTGGGCAAATCGGCGAAAACACTGTATCAAACTTTCGGGATAATATTTATAAACTGAGTTCCTGCCCTTCCGTATAAGTGTTAGTTATCAACAAAATTGTTATTGTATCCACTTTTGACCAGGAGATGAGCTAGACAGAACTGTAAAGCAGTTTACATCTGCCTGTAACAAGTCCATACGCACATCATGCAAAGTCGTCAGCAGGAAAGGTAACAGCAAACCACGGTGGTGGACACCATTAATAAGCAACCTAAGAAAGGAATGCAGGAGGCTGTTCAACAAGGCAAAAAACACAAATAAGTGGACTGCCTATAAAAACAACTTGCAAAATTTTAAAACGGAAGTCAAGAAGGTCAAAAGATCATCCTTTGGTCGGCTTTGCGAACAAAGAGAGGAAACCTCAGAAGCCAACCGACTGCAAAAAATATTATCTAAGGATCTGTCAGTCCAAAGCTTCATACAAAAGCAAGATGGAAACTGGACAACCTCATGTACAGAAACGCTGGAGCTACTCATGGATACACACTTTCCAGGCAATGGAATAAGTGTAGTGGACTCTACCATAACTGCTCCACCTTGGTATCTGGCTGACAGAATTGTAAGTGGAGACAAGTTAATCTGGAGCATCAAAAGCTTCAAACCCTTTAAGTCACCTGGGCCTGACGGGATTAGTCCAGTTGAGCTGCAAGAGGCCATTGATATAGTTATACCTTAGTTGGAGACTATGTTTAAGGCATGTATACACCTCTCATACATCCCAAAAATTTGGGGAGAGGTCAAGACGGTCTTCATCCCAAAATTAAGAAAGGCCTTACACACCTCCCCCAAAGACATGAGACCAATCAGCCTATCATCGTTTTTGCTAAAGACGCTTAAAAAACTGATTGACTTGCACATGAAGGAGGCACTACACCCTGAAATGCTGTCAAAGTATCACCTCACATACACAAAGAAAAAATTTGTGGAAATGGCACTTCACGTCTTGGTAAACCAGATTGAAAGCTTGATGAGGCATAAAAAGTTTACGATAGTTGTCTTCCTCAATATAAAAAAGGCATTTAACAACGTGAAGCCTAATGCCATAGAATCAGCCTTAACTGGACTAGCAATAGACAACGCTTTATGTCACCTGATCCAATTTAAGAAATCTGGCTGCAGGGTCGTTGCCTATGCGGATGCCGTAGCAATAGCGGCCTCAGGAAAACACCTCAATATAATGTCACAACTTGTTGAAGGGGCCCTATTAAAACTAGCGCAATGGTGCAAAAGGTGTGGCGTAGATGTCAACCCGGCAAAAACCGAGCTAGTTGTTTTCACAAGAAAACACAACATCCCAGAATTCAAGCTCCTTATGCTAAAGGGCACTGAAATGACGATCAAAGAGAGCGCCAAATACTTAGATCTCATACTATACCAAAAGTTATCATGGATACTCAACATAAACGAAAGAGTACAGAAAGCAACGGTGGCGCTGTACTCTTGCAAGAGAGCGGTAGAAAAACCCTGGGGCCTCAACCCCAAGACTATCTACTGGCTATACAGAGCCGTAGTTACATCAATACTCTACTACGGCGTATTCATATGGTGGTCGGCACTTAATAAAAGAGTCCATCAAATGGCGCTTACAAAAGTGCAGAGAATGGTTGTGCTCATGATAACAGGAGCCATGAGAACGACGCCTACGAAAGCTTTAGAGACAATCCTAGACATAGACCTGGTCGATCTAATGAGCAAGCAACTTGCCATTACCACAGCACTCAGACTAAAGTCGGTGCAAATATTGACATCGGATTATCGTGATCACGCCGGAATAATCAATGAATTTAAAGGGGTGCCCAAAAACGTAGACCGCTGTCTAGCAACACCTGCTTTTGGCAACAAATTCTCATACCACATACACTTTAAAGAAGAGTGAATGGAGAAGAAAAGAATACCAGAAGGACACACGCAGGTCTATACAGACGGCTCACGGAGGGAGGACAAAGTGGGCTGCGGAGTTTTTTCCAACGACCTCAACCTCAAAATCAGCCTACGCCTGTCAGACTACTGCAGCGTTCTACAGGCGGAAGTAACCGCCCTAAAAAAGGCAGCAAAGTTGCAGGTAGTAAATGGGAACCCTAGTGAACAGATCCACATTTACACCAATAGCCAAGCTGCTCTCAAGGCAATTACTAGCTTGTGCACCAACTCAACAGTGGTCTCTGACTGTTGGAGAAAGCTGAACGAGGTGGCAGCACACACAAACTTAAAACTCATGTGGGTACCAAGCTACAGCGGAATCCCAGGTAACACAGAAGCAGATAAGCTTGCAAAAAATGGCACAAGCCTGCACTCAACCGAAGTATTACAGGATATTGGTATTTTATTTGCCTCGTGCAAAGAGACCATAGCTAAAATAACCTTGAACCAAGCGGAGCAAAGGTGGAAGGATGAATACATCTGCGAGGTAACCAGGCAAGTATGGCCTCACCAAAACAGGAAAAGAAGCACCAACATCGTCTCTCTAAAAAGAAACAATATCAGACTGGCAGTGGGAGTCATCACGGGACACTGTCCTATTGGCTAGAACGCTGAGAGACTGGGTATAGCAAAGCGGGACTACTGCAAAGGCTGCCTGAACGAGGAAAAAGAGATGAGCATTACTTATGCCAATGCCCCTTTTTTCCGCAACACGATTGCTCTTCTTAAACCGACTTTTCTTTGATGACCTCTCTGACCTCGCATCACTAGATGCGCAGACTCTCACGAAGTTTATTCACGGCTCAAAATGGTTTGACAAAACCCCCTGAGGAGGGTTGTACTTTTAAGTACTGTGGTAACACAACGGGCCCATCTGAAATCTATGTGAGCGATAGATGCTACTTAAACCTAACCTAACCTAACCTAACCACCTTTGATGTATTAGTGGCAACTGCCATTCAATCTGTCATACTAAAAATAAATAAATAAAGGGTGGGCAAAAATACTGTATCAAACCACCGTCCCAATATTTATAAACTGTGTTCTCTAACATTTGTTAGTTATCAAAAAAGTTGTTATTGTGGTCACTTTTAAAGTATTAGTGACAACTGTCATTCAATCTGTCATACTAAAAACAGCAGAAAAGCAATAACTGTGAAAATAAGCAAATTTCTTGACAACAAACAATTGGGCGGGTAGGCGGGAAGACTGGATCAAATCACCGACCTAATATTTTTAAACTGTGTTCCCACCCACCCACCCACCCGCCCAAATATACGTTATTAAAAAAATGTATTGTGGCTACCTTTAATGTATTAGTGACAACTGTCATTCAAAATGTGAAAATAATCAAATTTTTGATAACAAACACTTGAGCGGGTGGTCGTAAACACTGTATCAAACTACCGGCCCAATATTTATAAACTGTGTTCCACCTCTTATTAATAAATTAAAATACATTTTGAAACGTTAGTATTAACAAATTTTTTTTTGTAGGAGTCTTGTTGTCAGCAAGTGGATATCATAGTATGGGTTTTATGATAGTTTAAATTGATTAACTGGCATAATAACACAACTTGGAAGCAAATAGCAATTAGAGCTACTCTACAACTACAATGAAACTATTTTAAAAAACCAACTAAACATTTAATAACAAAAAGATATCTATAGACTGTGCAAAACAGTCAAGAAAAAAATGGCGATTAATAATTCTATACAAATAATGATTTTGTTTTTAGTTATTTATGCAGTTTCTACAAATACTGCTTCTATAGATCTCAACAACACTTTTAATACAGAAAAATCAACATCTTTATTAAAAAACTTTACTAGACCAACTCAAACAAATCAGAATGATATGGTTATAGTTAATAAAAATACTGATTCTTTAGAAGAAATTACAACAAACTTATCAAAAAATGAAAAAATAAAAAAACTTCAATTTATGATTGATGAATTATCTAAAAAACTATCAAAAAAAATCAATCGTTTCAAACGATTTACAAATTCATTTTCTGCACGTCCTACAAACAACAAATTTTCCGTTCTTGAAAATGAAATAAACAAAATAAAAGAAAATATTGAACAAATGAAAACCACTTCAACTCCTAATTCCGAAGATGCAATACGACTTTCAATTGTAGAATCCACTTTAGAAACCCTACAAAAGCAACTAGACAACTTAATGCAAAACCTGGAAGAAAATACAAGACTAGAAAAAGAAAAACAATTAGCTGATGAATCTATTAGAAACATAGAAGCTAATAGGTTTAAGATTGCTGTACAAAACCTAGAATTTATTAATAACTTCAACCAAATGGACCGTATAGTTAAAAAAATGTATAACCAAACAACCAGTTTTGATTTCATGTTTGAAATAGGAACTAGTATACAAAGCAAAAATAGTAAGCTTTTATATTACAAAGCTTTAAATTATGAAATGGAAATTAATGGAGAGAATTATATTGCAAATTTAAAAAAGTTAATTAGTAACTTAGAAACAGAAATAATTAATAACGAAAATAGCTCAAGTGATATAAAAGCAGAAGCGTGTTTGTTTTTAGGTAAGCTATTAGCTGCGTTATCAACAAGAAACATTAATCCAGAATTAAATAAAGCTGTTAGAAATTTAGTTACTGTTAAATCATTTATTGAAGCAATGAAATTAAGAGGTGTTATTGCAACTAGTATTGAAGATAATAATGGTAATAATATTTTACAAAATGCAGCCATGCAAGGCCAATTAGATGTAGTAAAATATCTTATAGATGAAATTCACATTGGTGTTGATATTAGAAACAATTTAGGTCTATCTGCTTTACATGCTGCTGCTGCTTCTGGTTGCTTAAATATAATCAAATATTTTATTAACGAAAAACATCTAAATTTAAATTCTAGAAGCAATACTGGCATTTTACCAATACATTATGCAGCTCTAAATGGTCATTTAGATTTAATCAACTATTTTATTAATGAGAAGCAAGTTACCATTAATACCAGCAGCGATTTAGGCATTTTACCAATACATTATGCTGCTCTTGGTGGACAATTAGCAGTAATCAAATATTGTATTAATAAAAAATCCAATGTTAATGCTAAAACCAATTCAGGCATGGTACCATTACATTACGCTACTATAAACGGCCAATTGGATGCAGTTAAACTACTTATAACTAACAATGCTATTGTTAATACTACAACTAATTCTAAATTTTCCTCTTTACATTATGCGGCTTTAAATGGGCATTTAATTTTAATCAAATATTTTGTTAATGAACAAAACTTCAATGTCAATGTTACAACTGAGTCTGGCGCAATTCCATTACATTATGCAGCTTTGAATGGTCATTTAGAAGTAGTTAAATATCTTATTGATGAAAAGCACTCAAATGTTAATGCTAGAAGCACTTTAGGTTTTTTGCCTTTACATAATGCTGCTTTAAATGGTCATTTAGATGTAATTAAATATCTTGTTAATGACAAACGCGTAAATGTTAATGCTAAATGCGATTCGGGTGTAACAGCTTTGCATAATGCTGCAGCGTATGGTGATTTAGATGTAGTTAAATATCTTGTTGTTGTAAAAAATGCTACTGTTAATGTTAAAAATAATTCAGGATTAACTCCTTTAGATTACGCTAGTGCACTCAATCATTTAAATATAGTTATATTCCTTAAAGAGTGGAAAATAAAAATATGATTAATTAAATGTAATTAACTAAGTTAATAAAACATATCCATAATGTTTCATTTATTTGCTTTATGATAGTCAACTTTTAGACTTTATACACTTATTGACGCAATGCAATTTTCCGCTTGCTGCTTGATGAAGCCAACATACCAACGTTCTATGCCCGCGACTGACGTCACGCGCTAAATCTAAGCATATGTTTGATTGATTTTAGTAAACATAAATTAAAAATGACACAAGGTTTTTTCTTATTGCCCACAACTAACGTCACTCGTACCAATCATACTGGCTTTGCAGCCTCAGCAAAAGACGTATTTATAAGTGTATATAGTCTAAGGTTCAGCCACAACAAACCTGCACGACTGATCAGCCTTAGTTGTTTTTGCCATCAAGGATTATCACAGTTACCAAATCGAGTGTCTTTGCTTGTCGATTGTTATAATACAGTTAATATTCTAATTAAATTAAATTTGTTTTTGTAGGCAGTGTCCACCATGCGTTACCTTACACGGGTAAAATAACTTTGTTACTATTAGTTTGGCAAGTCTGTCACACCTCTATACAGCTTAAATTAATCCAAAGGTTTTTACTAACTAAAATCTAAACACTACAATTACCATTTTGTATGCGAGCTAACATCTGTTTTAGGTTTACTTCTGTTAATGTTCTAGAATTAGGTGCTTCCAAGGTCTCTTATTTACTTGTGCAAGAGTAAATATTGTACTTGTAGGCAGAAAGAATAATTCATTACTAATTTAGTGTCTTACGTACTGTATTTTTTCTCGTTTTTGGATTGGGCGTGTAATTGGACCCAACTTTTTTGAAAATAAGTCTGGTGCTACCGAGCAATGATTAATGATTTTTTATGGCCAGAATTGGAAGGTACTGATGTGGACGACGTTTATTTTCAGCAAGACGGCGTTACGTGCTACACAAGTAACAAAACAATCGCAACTTTGCAAGAAAAGTTTCCTGGCCGTGTTATTTTTTTTTCTTTTAGTACGGAGGGACAAGTAATATCCCGAAAGGTAGCGTTGTGTTTTTGGTAGTGATTTTATACCGATAAATGTCTGGTTCTATTAGATGATTAGCTATTATTCTAAAATAAAAGTTAGTCGTCGCACCCACGACGGAATGAAAAATTTAAAGTTTTAAAATTTTTAGCTTTTGGTCAGATGATATGCCAAAAGTATATACTCCTGATATTTTTATTTTGTAAAATGACAGTTTCACTATCAAAAATGCAAAAACTGAAAATTTAGTAAAAAGTCAAAAAAATATTTTTGGTTTCATTCAAAACGGATAATACTCGGAATTTACTCAATTTTGTCTCAGATTGACGATTGCATGCAAAACGCGTAAAAACGAAACAATTTCGACTTTTTACATGATTTATTTTGTGGGTATGCAAAACGCGTAAAAAATTTTTTTTTTTAGATATCTCACAATTTTTGAAAATTTTAACTTTTTCAGAAAGTTACACTAAAGTCGATTTTTTGTCGTTTTTTACGCGTTTCACAAGCAATTAAACACAAATAAAAATTTTAAAAATTGAGTGAAGAGTCGATTTTTTTCCGTTTCGCATGCTTTCAAACACAAATGAAATTTTCAAAAATCGAGTGAAAAGTCGATTTATTTTCGTTTCGCATGCAATCAAACACAAATGAAATTTTCAAAAATCGAGTAAAAAGTTGATTTTTTTTCCGTTTCGCATGCTTTCAAACACAAATGAAATTTTCAAAAATCGAGTAAAAAGTCGATTTTTTTTTCGTTTCGCATGCAATCAAACACAAATGAAATTTTCAAAAATCGAGTAAAAAGTCGATTTTTTTTCCGTTTCGCATGCAATCAAACACAAATGAAATTTTCAAAAATCGAGTAAAAAGTCGATTTTTTTTCCGTTTCGCATGCTTTCAAACACAAATGAAATTTTCAAAAATCGAGTAAAAAGTCGATTTTTTTTCCGTTTCGCATGCTTTCAAACACAAACGAAATTTTCAAAAATCGAATGAAAAGTTGATTTTTTTTCCGTTTTGAATGCTTTCAAACACAAATGAAATTTTCAAAAATCGAGTGAAAAGTTGATGTTTTTTCCGTTTCGCATGCTTTCAAACACAAATGATATTTTCAAAAATCGAATGAAAAGTTGATTTTTTTTCCGTTTCGCATGCTTTCAAGCACAAATGAAAATTTCAAAAATCGAGTGAAAAGTCGATTTTTTTTAGGTTTTTTACGCGTTTCACATGCAATCAAACACAAATGAAATTTTCAAAAATCGAGTGAAAAGTCGATTTTTTTTTTGTTTCGCATGCAATCAAACACAAATGAAATTTTCAAAAATCGAGTGAAAAGTCGATTTTTTTTTCGTTTCGCATGCAATCAAACACAAATGAAATTTTCAAAAATCGAGTGAAAAGTCGATTTTTTTTTTGTTTCGCATGCAATCAAACACAAATGAAATTTTCAAAAATCGAGTGAAAAGTCGATTTTTTTTTTGTTTCGCATGCAATCAAACACAAATGAAATTTTCAAAAATCGAGTGAAAAGTCGATTTTTTTTTCGTTTCGCATGCAATCAAACACAAATGAAATTTTCAAAAATCGAGTGAAAAGTCGATTTTTTTTCCGTTTCGCATGCTTTCAAACACAAATGAAATTTTCAAAAATCGAGTAAAAAGTCGATTTTTTTTTCGTTTCGCATGCTTTCAAACACAAATGAAATTTTCAAAAATTCAGTGAAAAGTCGATTTTTTTTTCGTTTTGCATGCAATCAAACACAAATGAAATTTTCAATAATCGAGTGAAAAGTCGATTTTTTTTTCGTTTTGCATGCAATCAAACACAAATGAAATTTTCAAAAATCGAGTGAAAAGACGAATTTTTTTCCGTTTCGCATGCTTTCAAGCACAAATGAAATTTTCAAAAATCGCTTAAAAAGTCGAATTTTTTTAGGTTTTTTACGCGTTTCACATGCAATCAAACACAAATGAAATTTTCAAAAATCGAGTGAAAAGTCGATTTTTTTTTCGTTGCGCCTACAATCAAACACAAATGAAATTTTCAAAAATCGAGTGAAAAGTCGATTTTTTTCCGTTTCGCATGCTTTCAAACACAAACGAAATTTTCAAAAATCGAATGAAAAGTTGATTTTTTTTCCGTTTTGAATGCTTTCAAACACAAATGAAATTTTCAAAAATCGAGTGAAAAGTTGATTTTTTTTCCGTTTTGCATGCTTTCAAACACAAATGAAATTTTCAAAAATCGAATGAAAAGTCGATTTTTTCCGTTTCGCATGCTTTCAAACACAAATGAAATTTTCAAAAATCGAGTGAAAAGTTGATTTTTTTTCCGTTTCGCATGCTTTCAAACACAAATGAAATTTTCAAAAATCGAATGAAAAGTTGATTTTTTTTCCGTTTCGCATGCTTTCAAGCACAAATGAAATTTTCAAAAATCGAGTGAAAAGTCGATTTTTTTTAGGTTTTTTACGCGTTTCACATGCAATCAAACACAAATGAAATTTTCAAAAATCGAGTGAAAAGTCGATTTTTTTTTTGTTTCGCATGCAATCAAACACAAATGAAATTTTCAAAAATCGAGTGAAAAGTCGATTTTTTTTTCGTTTCGCATGCAATCAAACACAAATGAAATTTTCAAAAATCGAGTGAAAAGTCGATTTTTTTTCCGTTTCGCATGCTTTCAAACACAAATGAAATTTTCAAAAATCGAGTGAAAAGACGAATTTTTTTCCGTTTCGCATGCTTTCAAGCACAAATAAAATTTTCAAAAATCGAGTGAAAAGTTGATTTTTTTTCCGTTTCGCATGCTTTCAAACACAAATGAAATTTTCAAAAATCGAGTGAAAAGTCGATTTTTTTTTCGTTTTGCATGCTTTCAAACACAAATGAAATTTTCAAAAATCGAGTAAAAAGTCGATTTTTTTTTCGTTTCGCATGCTTTCAAACACAAATGAAATTTTCAAAAATTGAGTCAAAAGTCGATTTTTTTTTCGTTTCGCATGCAATCAAACACAAATGAAATTTTCAATAATCGAGTGAAAAGTCGATTTTTTTTTCGTTTCGCATGCAATCAAACACAAATGAAATTTTCAATAATCGAGTGAAAAGTCGATTTTTTTTCCGTTTCGCATGCTTTCAAACACAAATGAAATTTTCAAAAATCGAGTAAAAAGTCGATTTTTTTTCCGTTTCGCATGCTTTCAAACACAAACGAAATTTTCAAAAATCGAATGAAAAGTTGATATTTTTTCCGTTTTGAATGCTTTCAAACACAAATGAAATTTTCAAAAATCGAGTGAAAAGTTGATTTTTTTTCCGTTTTGCATGCTTTCAAACACAAATGAAATTTTCAAAAATCAAATGAAAAGTCGATTTTTTCCGTTTCGCATGCTTTCAAACACAAATGAAATTTTCAAAAATCGAGTGAAAAGTTGATTTTTTTTCCGTTTCGCATGCTTTCAAACACAAATGAAATTTTCAAAAATCGAATGAAAAGTTGATTTTTTTTCCGTTTCGCATGCTTTCAAGCACAAATGAAATTTTCAAAAATCGAGTGAAAAGTCGATTTTTTTTAGGTTTTTTACGCGTTTCACATGCAATCAAACACAAATGAAATTTTCAAAAATCGAGTGAAAAGTCGATTTTTTTTTTGTTTCGCATGCAATCAAACACAAATGAAATTTTCAAAAATCGAGTGAAAAGTCGATTTTTTTTTTCGTTTCGCATGCAATCAAACACAAATGAAATTTTCAAAAATCGAGTGAAAAGTCGATTTTTTTTCCGTTTCGCATGCTTTCAAACACAAATGAAATTTTCAAAAATCGAGTGAAAAGACGAATTTTTTTCCGTTTCGCATGCTTTCAAGCACAAATGAAATTTTCAAAAATCGAGTGAAAAGTTGATTTTTTTTCCGTTTCGCATGCTTTCAAACACAAATGAAATTTTCAAAAATCGAGTGAAAAGTCGATTTTTTTTTCGTTTTGCATGCTTTCAAACACAAATGAAATTTTCAAAAATCGAGTAAAAAGTCGATTTTTTTTTCGTTTTGCATGCTTTCAAACACAAATGAAATTTTCAAAAATTGAGTGAAAAGTCGATTTTTTTTTCGTTTCGCATGCAATCAAACACAAATGAAATTTTCAATAATCGAGTGGAAAGTCGATTTTTTTTTCGTTTCGCATGCAATCAAACACAAATGAAATTTTTAAAAATCGAGTGAAAAGTCGATTTTTTTTCCGTTTCGCATGCTTTCAAACACAAATGAAATTTTCAAAAATCGAGTGAAAAGACGAATTTTTTTCCGTTTCGCATGCTTTCAAGCACAAATGAAATTTTCAAAAATCGAGTGAATAGTTGATTTTTTTTCCGTTTCGAATGCTTTCAAACACAAATGAAATTTTTAAAAATCGAGTGAAAAGTCGATTTTTTTTTCGTTTTGCATGCTTTCAAACACAAATGAAATTTTCAAAAATCGAGTAAAAAGTCGATTTTTTTTTTCGTTTCGCATGCTTTCAAACACAAATGAAATTTTCAAAAATTGAGTGAAAAGTCGATTTTTTTTTCGTTTTGCATGCAATCAAACACAAATGAAATTTTCAATAATCGAGTGAAAAGTCGATTTTTTTTTCGTTTCGCATGCAATCAAACACAAATGAAATTTTCAAAAATCGAGTGAAAAGACGAATTTTTTTCCGTTTCGCATGCTTTCAAGCACAAATGAAATTTTCAAAAATCGCTTAAAAAGTCGAATTTTTTTAGGTTTTTACGCGTTTCACATGCAATCAAACACAAATGAAATTTTCAAAAATCGAGTGAAAAGTCGATTTTTTTTTCGTTTCGCCTGCAATCAAACACAAATGAAATTTTCAAAAATCGAGTGAAAAGTCGATTTTTTTCCGTTTCGCATGCTTTCAAACACAAATGAAATTTTCAAAAATCGAGTGAAAAGTCGATTTTTTTTCCGTTTCGCATGCTTTCAAACACAAATAATATTTTAAAAAATCGAATGAAAAGTTGATTTTTTTTCCGTTTCGCATGCTTTCAAGCACAAATGAAATTTTCAAAAATCGAGTGAAAAGTTGATTTTTTTAGGTTTTTTACGCGTTTCACATGCAATCAAACACAAATGAAATTTTCAAAAATCGAGTGAAAAGTCGATTTTTTTTTTGTTTCGCATGCAATCAAACACAAATGAAATTTTCAAAAATCGAGTGAAAAGTCGATTTTTTTTTCGTTTCGCATGCAATCAAACACAAATGAAATTTTCAAAAATCGAGTGAAAAGTCGATTTTTTTTCCGTTTCGCATGCTTTCAAGCACAAATGAAATTTTCAAAAATCGAGTGAAAAGTCGATTTTTTTTAGGTTTTTTACGCTTTTCACATGCAATCAAACACAAATGAAATTTTCAAAAATCGAGTGAAAAGACGAATTTTTTTCCGTTTCGCATGCTTTCAAGCACAAATGAAATTTTCAAAAATCGAGTGAAAAGTCGATTTTTTTTCCGTTTCGCATGCTTTCAAACACAAATAATATTTTCAAAAATCGAATGAAAAGTTGATTTTTTTTCCGTTTCGCATGCTTTCAAGCACAAATGAAATTTTCAAAAATCGAGTGAAAAGTTGATTTTTTTTAGGTTTTTTACGCGTTTCACATGCAATCAAACACAAATGAAATTTTCAAAAATCGAGTGAAAAGACGATTTTTTTCCGTTTCGCATGCTTTTAAGCACAAATGAAATTTTCAAAAATCGAGTGAAAAGTCGATTTTTTTTAGGTTTTTTACGCTTTTCACATGCAATCAAACACAAATGAAATTTTCAAAAATCGAGTGAAAAATCGATTTTTTTTTTCGTTTCGCCTGCAATCAAACACAAATAAAATTTTCAAAAATCGAGTGAAAAGTCGATTTTTTTTAGTTTTTTACGCTTTTCACATGCAATCAAACACAAATGAAATTTTCAAAAATCGAGTGAAAAGTCTATCTTTTTTTCGTTTTTTACGCGTTTCACATGCAATCAAACACAAATGAAATTTTCAAAAATCGCTTAAAAAGTCGATTTTTTTTTCGGTTCGCATGCTTTCAAACACAAATGCAATTTTCAAAAATCGAGTGAAAAGTCGATTTTTTTTCCGTTTCGCATGCTTTCAAACACAAATGATATTTTCAAAAATCGAGTGAAAAGACGAATTTTTTTTCGTTTCGCATGCTTTCAAGCACAAATGAAATTTTCAAAAATCGAGTGAAAAGTTGATTTTTTTTCCGTTTCGCATGTTTTCAAACACAAATGAAATTTTCAAAAATCGAGTGAAAAGTCGATTTTCTTTTCGTTTCGCATGCAATCAAACACAAATGAAATTTTCAAAAATCGAGTGAAAAGTTGATTTTTTTTTCGTTTCGCATGCTTTCAAACACAAATGAAATTTTCAAAAATCGAGTGAAAAGTCGATTTATTTTCGTTTTGCATGCAATCAAACACAAATGAAATTTTCAAAAATCGAGTAAAAAGTCGATTTTTTTTCCGTTCGCATGCTTTCAAACACAAATGAAATTTTCAAAAATCGAGTAAAAAGTCGATTTTTTTTTCGTTTCGCATGCAATCAAACACAAATGAAATTTTCAAAAATCGAGTGAAAAGTCGATTTTTTTTCCGTTTCGCATGCTTTCAAACACAAATGATATTTTCAAAAATCGAGTAAAAAGACGAATTTTTTTCCGTTTCGCATGCTTTCAAGCACAAATGAAATTTTCAAAAATCGAGTGAAAAGTCGTTTTTTTTTTTCGTTTCGCATGCAATCTAACACAAATGAAATTTTTAAAAATCGAGTGAAAAGTCGATTTTTTTTAGGTTTTTTACGCGTTTCACATGCAATCAAACACAAATGAAATTTTCAAAAATCGAGTGAAAAGTTGATTTTTTTTTCGTTTCGCATGCAATCAAACACAAATAAAATTTTCAAAAATCGAGTGAAAAGTCGATTTTTTTCCGTTTCGCATGCTTTCAAACACAAATGATATTTTCAAAAATCGAGTGAAAAGACGAATTTTTTTCCGTTTCGCATGCTTTCAAGCACAAATGAAATTTTCAAAAATCGAGTGAAAAGTCGATTTTTTTTAGGTTTTTTACGCGTTTCACATGCAATCAAACACAAATGAAATTTTCAAAAATCGAGTAAAAAGTCGATTTTTTTTCCGTTTCGCATGCTTTCAAACACAAATGAAATTTTCAAAAATCGAGTGAAAAAACGATTTTTTTTCCGTTTCGCATGCTTTTAAGCACAAATGAAATTTTCAAAAATCGAGTGAAAAGTCGATTTTTTTTAGGTTTCTTACGCGTTTCACATGCAATCAAACACAAATGAAATTTTCAAAAATCGAGTGAAAAGTCGATTTTTTTTTTAGGTTTTTTACGCGTTTCACATGCAATCAAACACAAATGAAATTTTCAAAAATCGAGTGAAAAGTTGATTTTTTTTTTCGTTTCGCATGCAATCAAACACAAATGAAATTTTCAAAAATCGAGTGAAAAGTCGATTTTTTTTTCGTTTTTTACGCGTTTCACATGCAATCAAACACAAATGAAATTTTCAAAAATCGAGTGAAAAGTCGATTTTTTTTCCGTTTCGCATGCTTTCAAACACAAATGAAATTTTCAAAAATCGAGTGAAAAGACGAATTTTTTTCCGTTTCGCATGCTTTCAAGCACAAATAAAATTTTCAAAAATCGAGTGAAAAGTCGATTTTTTTTTTCGTTTCGCATGCAATCAAACACAAATGAAATTTTCAAAAATTGAGTGAAAAGTTGATTTTTTTTTTCGTTTCGCATGTTTTCAAACACAAATGAAATTTTCAAAAATCGAGTGAAAAGTCGATTTTTTTTTCGTTTCGCATGCAATCAAACACAAATGAAATTTTCAAAAATCGAGTGAAAAGTCGTTTTTTTTTTTCGTTTCGCATGCAATCTAACACAAATGAAATTTTTAAAAATCGAGTGAAAAGTCGATTTTTTTTTAGGTTTTTTACGCGTTTCACATGCAATCAAACACAAATGAAATTTTCAAAAATTGAGTGAAAAGTTGATTTTTTTTTCGTTTCGCATGCAATCAAACACAAATGAAATTTTCAAAAATCGAGTGAAAAGTCGATTTTTTTTTCGTTTCGCATGTTTTCAAACACAAATGAAATTTTCAAAAATCGAGTAAAAAGTCAATTTTTTTTTCGTTTCGCATGCAATCAAACACAAATGAAATTTTCAAAAATCGAGTGAAAAGTCGATTTTTTTTCCGTTTCGCATGCTTTCAAACACAAATGATATTTTCAAAAATCGAGTGAAAAGACGAATTTTTTTTCGTTTCGCATGCTTTCAAGCACAAATGAAATTTTCAAAAATCGAGTGAAAAGTTGATTTTTTTTCCGTTTCGCATGTTTTCAAACACAAATGAAATTTTCAAAAATCGAGTGAAAAGTCGATTTTCTTTTCGTTTCGCATGCAATCAAACACAAATGAAATTTTCAAAAATCGAGTGAAAAGTTGATTTTTTTTTCGTTTCGCATGCTTTCAAACACAAATGAAATTTTCAAAAATCGAGTGAAAAGTCGATTTATTTTCGTTTTGCATGCAATCAAACACAAATGAAATTTTCAAAAATCGAGTAAAAAGTCGATTTTTTTTCCGTTCGCATGCTTTCAAACACAAATGAAATTTTCAAAAATCGAGTAAAAAGTCGATTTTTTTTTCGTTTCGCATGCAATCAAACACAAATGAAATTTTCAAAAATCGAGTGAAAAGTCGATTTTTTTTCCGTTTCGCATGCTTTCAAACACAAATGATATTTTCAAAAATCGAGTAAAAAGACGAATTTTTTTCCGTTTCGCATGCTTTCAAGCACAAATGAAATTTTCAAAAATCGAGTGAAAAGTCGTTTTTTTTTTTCGTTTCGCATGCAATCTAACACAAATGAAATTTTTAAAAATCGAGTGAAAAGTCGATTTTTTTTAGGTTTTTTACGCGTTTCACATGCAATCAAACACAAATGAAATTTTCAAAAATCGAGTGAAAAGTTGATTTTTTTTTCGTTTCGCATGCAATCAAACACAAATGAAATTTTCAAAAATCGAGTGAAAAGTCGATTTTTTTTTTCGTTTCGCATGCTTTCAAACACAAATGATATTTTCAAAAATCGAGTGAAAAGACGAATTTTTTTCCGTTTCGCATGCTTTCAAGCACAAATGAAATTTTCAAAAATCGAGTGAAAAGTCGATTTTTTTTTTCGTTTCGCATGCAATCAAACACAAATGAAATTTTCAAAAATCGAGTGAAAAGTCGATTTTTTTTCCGTTTCGCATGCTTTCAAACACAAATGAAATTTTCAAAAATCGAGTGAAAAGTCGATTTTTTTCCGTTTCGCATGCTTTCAAGCACAAATGAAATTTTCAAAAATCGAGTGAAAAGTCGATTTTTTTTCCGTTTCGCATGCTTTCAAGCACAAATGAAATTTTCAAAAGTCGAGTGAAAAGTCGATTTTTTTTAGGTTTTTTACGCGTTTCACATGCAATCAAACACAAATGAAATTTTCAAAAATCGAGTGAAAAGTCGATTTTTTTTCCGTTTCGCATGCTTTCAAACACAAATGAAATTTTCAAAAATCGAGTGAAAAGACGAATTTTTTTCCGTTTCGCATGCTTTCAAGCACAAATGAAAATCGAATGAAAAGTCGATTTTTTTTTCGATTTTTACGCGTTTCACATGCAATCAAACACAAATGAAATTTTCAAAAATCGAGTGAAAAGTCGATTTTTTTCCGTTTCGCATGCTTTCAAACACAAATGAAATTTTCAAAAATTGAGTGAAAAGTCGATTTATTTTCGTTTCGCATGCAATCAAACACAAATGAAATTTTCAAAAATCGAGTAAAAAGTCGATTTTTTTTCCGTTTCGCATGCTTTCAAACACAAATGAAATTTTCAAAAATCGAGTGAAAAGACGAATTTTTTTTCGTTTCGCATGCTTTCAAACACAAATGAAATTTTCAAAAATTGAGTGAAAAGTCGATTTATTTTCGTTTCGCATGCAATCAAACACAAATGAAATTTTCAAAAATCGAGTAAAAAGTCGATTTTTTTTCCGTTTCGCATGCTTTCAAACACAAATGAAATTTTCAAAAATCGAGTAAAAAGTCGATTTTTTTTTTCGTTTCGCATGCATTCAAACACAAATGAAATTTTCAAAAATCGAGTGAAAAGTCGATTTTTTTTCCGTTTCGCATGCTTTTAAACACAAATGAAATTTTCAAAAATCGAGCGAAAAGTCGATTTTTTTTCCGTTTCGCATGCTTTCAAACACAAATGAAATTTTCAAAAATCGAGTGAAAAGTCGATTTTTTTTTTGTTTCGCATGCAATCAAACACAAATAAAATTTTCAAAAATCGAGTGAAAAGTCGATTTTTTTCCGTTTCGCATGCTTTCAAACACAAATGAAATTTTCAAAAATCGAGTGAAAAGTCGATTTTTTTTTTGTTTCGCATGCAATCAAACACAAATAAAATTTTCAAAAATCGAGTGAAAAGTCGATTTTTTTCCGTTTCGCATGCTTTCAAACACAAATGAAATTTTCAAAAATCGAGTGAAAAGTCGATTTTTTTTTTGTTTCGCATGCAATCAAACACAAATAAAATTTTCAAAAATCGAGTGAAAAGTCGATTTTTTTCCGTTTCGCATGCTTTCAAACACAAATGAAATTTTCAAAAATCGAGTGAAAAGTCGATTTTTTTTTTGTTTCGCATGCAATCAAACACAAATAAAATTTTCAAAAATCGAGTGAAAAGTCGATTTTTTTCCGTTTCGCATGCTTTCAAACACAAATGATATTTTCAAAAATCGAGTGAAAAGACGAATTTTTTTCCGTTTCGCATGCTTTCAAACACAAATGAAATTTTCAAAAATCGAGTGAAAAGACGAATTTTTTTTCGTTTCGCATGCTTTCAAACACAAATGAAATTTTCAAAAATTGAGTGAAAAGTCGATTTATTTTCGTTTCGCATGCAATCAAACACAAATGAAATTTTCAAAAATCGAGTAAAAAGTCGATTTTTTTTCCGTTTCGCATGCTTTCAAACACAAATGAAATTTTCAAAAATCGAGTAAAAAGTCGATTTTTTTTTTCGTTTCGCATGCATTCAAACACAAATGAAATTTTCAAAAATCGAGTGAAAAGTCGATTTTTTTTCCGTTTCGCATGCTTTTAAACACAAATGAAATTTTCAAAAATCGAGCGAAAAGTCGATTTTTTTTCCGTTTCGCATGCTTTCAAACACAAATGAAATTTTCAAAAATCGAGTGAAAAGTCGATTTTTTTTTTGTTTCGCATGCAATCAAACACAAATAAAATTTTCAAAAATCGAGTGAAAAGTCGATTTTTTTCCGTTTCGCATGCTTTCAAACACAAATGAAATTTTCAAAAATCGAGTGAAAAGTCGATTTTTTTTTTGTTTCGCATGCAATCAAACACAAATAAAATTTTCAAAAATCGAGTGAAAAGTCGATTTTTTTCCGTTTCGCATGCTTTCAAACACAAATGATATTTTCAAAAATCGAGTGAAAAGACGAATTTTTTTCCGTTTCGCATGCTTTCAAGCACAAATGAAATTTTCAAAAATCGAGTGAAAAGTCGATTTTTTTTAGGTTTTTTACGCGTTTCACATGCAATCAAACACAAATGAAATTTTCAAAAATCGAGTAAAAAGTCGATTTTTTTTCCGTTTCGCATGCTTTCAAACACAAATGAAATTTTCAAAAATCGAGTGAAAAAACGATTTTTTTTCCGTTTCGCATGCTTTTAAGCACAAATGAAATTTTCAAAAATCGAGTGAAAAGTCGATTTTTTTTAGGTTTCTTACGCGTTTCACATGCAATCAAACACAAATGAAATTTTCAAAAATCGAGTGAAAAGTCGATTTTTTTTTTAGGTTTTTTACGCGTTTCACATGCAATCAAACACAAATGAAATTTTCAAAAATCGAGTGAAAAGTTGATTTTTTTTTTCGTTTCGCATGCTTTCAAACACAAATGAAATTTTTAAAAATCGAGTGAAAAATCGATTTTTTTTTCGTTTCGCATGCAATCAAACACAAATGAAATTTTCAAAAATCGAGTGAAAAGTCGTTTTTTTTTTTTCGTTTCGCATGCAATCAAACACAAATGAAATTTTTAAAAATCGATTGAAAAGTCGATTTTTTTTAGGTTTTTTACGCGTTTCACATGCAATCAAACACAAATGAAATTTTCAAAAATCGAGTGAAAAGTTGATTTTTTTTTTCGTTTCGCATGCAATCAAACACAAATGAAATTTTCAAAAATCGAGTGAAAAGTCGATTTTTTTTTCGTTTTTTACGCGTTTCACATGCAATCAAACACAAATGAAATTTTCAAAAATCGAGTGAAAAGTCGATTTTTTTTCCGTTTCGCATGCTTTCAAACACAAATGAAATTTTCAAAAATCGAGTGAAAAGACGAATTTTTTTCCGTTTCGCATGCTTTCAAGCACAAATAAAATTTTTAAAAATCGAGTGAAAAGTCGATTTTTTTTTTCGTTTCGCATGCAATCAAACACAAATAAAATTTTCAAAAATCGAGTGAAAAGTCGATTTTTTTTTTCGTTTCGCATGCAATCAAACACAAATGAAATTTTCAAAAATCGAGTGAAAAGTCGATTTTTTTTCCGTTTCGCATGCTTTCAAACACAAATAAAATTTTCAAAAATCGAATGAAAAGTTGATTTTTTTTTTCGTTTCGCATGCTTTCAAGCACAAATGAAACTTTCAAAAATCGAGTGAAAAGTCGATTTTTTTTTCGTTTCGCATGCAATTAAACACAAATGAAATTTTCAAAAATCGAGTGAAAAGTCGATTTTTTTTTTCGATTTTTACGCGTTTCACATGCAATCAAACACAAATGAAATTTTCAAAAATTGAGTGAAAAGTCGATTTTTTTTCCGTTTCGCATGCTTTCAAACACAAATGAAATTTTCAAAAATCGAGTGAAAAGTCGATTTTTTTTTCGTTTCGCATGCTTTCAAACACAAATGAAATTTTCAAAAATCGAGTGAAAAGTCGATTTTTTTTCCGTTTCGCATGCTTTCAAACACAAATGAAATTTTCAAAAATCGAGTGAAAAGACGATTTTTTTTCCGTTTCGCATGCTTTCAAGCACAAATGAAAATCGAATGAAAAGTCGATTTTTTTTTTCGATTTTTACGCGTTTCACATGCAATCAAACACAAATGAAATTTTCAAAAATCGAGTAAAAAGTCGATTTTTTTTCCGTTTCGCATGCTTTCAACACAAATGAAATTTTCAAAAATCGAGTGAAAAGTCGATTTTTTTTCCGTTTCGCATGCTTTCAAACACAAATGAAATTTTCAAAAATCGAGTGAAAAGACGAATTTTTTTCCGTTTCGCATGCTTTCAAGCACAAATGAAAATCGAATGAAAAGTCGATTTTTTTTTTCGTTTCGCATGCAATCAAACACAAATGAAATTTTCAAAAATCGAGTAAAAAGTCGATTTTTTTTTTCGTTTCGCATGCAATCAAACACAAATAAAATTTTCAAAATTCGAGTAAAAAGTCGATTTTTTTTCCGTTTTGCATGCTTTCAAGCACAAATGAAATTTTCAAAAATCGAGTGAAAAGTCGATTTTTTTTCCGTTTCGCATGCCTTCAAACACAAATAAAATTTTCAAAAATCGAGTGAAAAGTCGATTTTTTTTCCGTTTCGCATGCAATCAAACACAAATGAAATTTTCAAAAATTGAGTGAAAAGTCGATTTTTTTTCCGTTTCGCATGCTTTCAAGCACAAACGAAAATCGAATGAAAAGTCGATTTTTTTTTCGATTTTTACGCGTTTCACATGCAATCAAACACAAATGAAATTTTCAAAAATCGAGTAAAAAGTCGATTTTTTTTCCGTTTCGCATGCTTTCAACACAAATGAAATTTTCAAAAATCGAGTGAAAAATCGATTTTTTTTCTGTTTCGCATGCTTTCAAGCAGAAATGAAATTTTCAAAAATCGAGTGAAAAGTCGATTTTTTTCCGTTTCGCATGCTTTCAAACACAAATAAAATTTTTAAAAATCGAGTGAAAAGTCGATTTTTTTTCCGTTTCGCATGCAATCAAACACAAATGAAATTTTCAAAAATCGAGTAAAAAGTCGATTTTTTTCCGTTTCGCATGCTTTCAAACACAAATGAAATTTTCAAAAATCGAGTGAAAAGACGAATTTTTTTTCGTTTCGCATGCTTTCAAGTACAAATGAAATTTTCAAAAATCGAGTGAAAAGTTGATTTTTTTTCCGTTTCGCATGCTTTCAAACACAAATGAAATTTTCAAAAATCGAGTGAAAAGTCGATTTTTTTTTCGTTTCGCATGCAATCAAACACAAATGAAATTTTCAAAAATCGAGTGAAAAGTTGATTTTTTTTTCGTTTCGCATGCTTTCAAACACAAATGAAATTTTCAAAAATCGAGTGAAAAGTCGATTTATTTTTGTTTCGCAAGCAATCAAACACAAATGAAATTTTTAAAAATCGAGTAAAAAGTCGATTTTTTTTTCGTTTCGCAGGCAATCAAACACAAATGAAATTTTCAAAAATCGAATGAAAAGTCGATTTTTTTCCGTTTCGCATGCTTTCAAACACAAATGAAATTTTCAAAAATCGAATGAAAAGTTGATTTTTTTTCCGTTTCGCATGCTTTCAAGCACAAATGAAATTTTCAAAAATCGAGTGAAAAGTCGATTTTTTTTAGGTTTTTTACGCGTTTCACATGCAATCAAACACAAATGAAATTTTCAAAAATCGAGTGAAAAGTCGATTTTTTTTCCGTTTCGCATGCTTTCAAACACAAATGAAATTTTCAAAAATCGAGTGAAAAGACGAATTTTTTTCCGTTTCGCATGCTTTCAAGCACAAATGAAAATCGAATGAAAAGTCGATTTTTTTTTTCGTTTCGCATGCAATCAAACACAAATGAAATTTTCAAAAATCGAGTAAAAAGTCGATTTTTTTTTTCGTTTCGCATGCAATCAAACACAAATAAAATTTTCAAAAATCGAGTAAAAAGTCGATTTTTTTTCCGTTTCGCATGCTTTCAAACACAAATGATATTTTCAAAAATCGAATGAAAAGTAGATTTTTTTTCCGTTTTGCATGCTTTCAAACACAAATGAAATTTTCAAAAATCGAGTGAAAAGTCGATTTATTTTCGTTTCGCATGCAATCAAACACAAATGAAATTTTCAAAAATCGAGTAAAAAGTCGATTTTTTTTTCGTTTCGCATGCAATCAAACACAAATGAAATTTTCAAAAATCGAGTGAAAAGACGAATTTTTTTCCGTTTCGCATGCTTTCAAGCACAAATGAAATTTTCAAAAATTGAGTGAAAAGTCGATTTTTTTTTTCGTTTCGCATGCAATCAAACACAAATAAAATTTTCAAAAATCGAGTGAAAAGTCGATTTTTTTTTTCGTTTCGCATGCAATCAAACACAAATGAAATTTTCAAAAATCGAGTGAAAAGTCGATTTTTTTTCCGTTTCGCATGCTTTCAAACACAAATAAAATTTTCAAAAATCGAATGAAAAGTTGATTTTTTTTTTCGTTTCGCATGCTTTCAAACACAAATGAAATTTTCAAAAATCGAGTGAAAAGTCGATTTTTTTTTAGGTTTTTTTCGCGTTTCACATGCAATAAAACACAAATGAAATTTTCAAAAATCGAGTGAAAAGTCGATTTTTTTTTCGTATCGCATGCAATCAAACACAAATGAATTTTTCAAAAATCGAGTGAAAAGTCGATTTTTTTTTTTCGATTTTTACGCGTTTCACATGCAATCAAACACAAATGAAATTTTCAAAAATTGAGTGAAAAGTCGATTTTTTTTTTCGTTTTGCATGCTTTCAAACACAAATGAAATTTTCAAAAATCGAGTGAAAAGTCGATTTTTTTTTCGTTTCGCATGCAATCAAACACAAATGAAATTTTCAAAACTCGAGTGAAAAGTCGATTTTTTTTTCGTTTCGCATGCTTTCAAACACAAATGAAATTTTCAAAAATCGAATGAAAAGTTGATTTTTTTTCCGTTTCGCATGCTTTCAAACACAAATGAAATTTTCAAAAATCGAGTGAAAAGTCGATTTTTTTTTCGTTTCGCATGCAATCAAACACAAATGAAATTTTCAAAAATCGAGTGAAAAGTCGATTTTTTTTCCGTTTCGCATGCAATCAAACACAAATGAAATTTTCAAAAATCGAGTGAAAAGTCGATTTTTTTTCCGTTTCGCATGCTTTCAAACACAAATGAAATTTTCAAAAATCGAGTGAAAAGTCGATTTTTTTTCCGTTTCGCATGCTTTCAAGCACAAATGAAATTTTCAAAAATCGAGTGAAAAGTCGATTTTTTTTCCGTTTTGCATGCTTTCAAACACAAATGAAATTTTCAAAAATCGAGTGAAAAGACGAATTTTTTTCCGTTTCGCATGCTTTCAAGCACAAATGAAAATCGAATGAAAAGTCGATTTTTTTTTCGATTTTTACGCGTTTCACATGCAATCAAACACAAATGAAATTTTCAAAAATCGAGTGAAAAGTCGATTTTTTTTAGGTTTTTTACGCGTTTCACATGCAATCAAACACAAATGAAATTTTCAAAAATCGAGTGAAAGGTCGATTTTTTTTCCGTTTCGCATGCTTTCAAACACAAATGAAATTTTCAAAAATCGAGTGAAAAGTCGATTTTTTTTCCGTTTCGCATGCTTTCAAACACAAATGAAATTTTCAAAAATCGAGTGAAAAGTCGATTTTTTTTAGGTTTTTTACGCGTTTCACATGCAATCAAACACAAATGAAATTTTCAAAAATCGAGTGAAAAGTCGATTTTATTTCCGTTTCGCATGCTTTCAAACACAAATGAAATTTTCAAAAATCGAGTGAAAAGTCGATTTTTTTTCCGTTTCGCATGCTTTCAAGCACAAATAAAATTTTCAAAAATCGAGTGAAAAGTCGATTTTTTTCCGTTTCGCATGCTTTCAAACACAAATGAAATTTTCAAAAATCGAGTGAAAAGACGAATTTTTTTCCGTTTCGCATGCTTTCAAGCACAAATGAAAATCGAATGAAAAGTCGATTTTTTTTTCGATTTTTACGCGTTTCACATGCAATCAAACACAAATGAAATTTTCAAAAATCGAGTAAAAAGTCGATTTTTTTCCGTTTCGCATGCTTTCAACACAAATGAAATTTTCAAAAATCGAGTGAAAAGTCGATTTTTTTTTCGTTTCGCATGCTTTCAAACACAAATGAAATTTTCAAAAATCGAGTGAAAAGTCGATTTTTTTTCCGTTTCGCATGCTTTCAAACACAAATGAAATTTTCAAAAATCGAGTGAAAAGTCGATTTTTTTTCCGTTTCGCATGCAATCAAACACAAATGAAATTTTCAAAAACCGAGTGAAAAGTCGATTTTTTTCCGTTTCGCATGCTTTCAAACACAAATGAAATTTTCAAAAATCGAGTGAAAAGACGAATTTTTTTCCGTTTCGCATGCTTTCAAGCACAAATGAAATTTTCAAAAATCGAGTGAAAAGACGAATTTTTTTCCGTTTCGCATTCTTTCAAGCACAAATGAAATTTTCAAAAATCGAGTGAAAAGTCGATTTTTTTTTCGTTTCGCATGCAATCAAACACAAATGAATTTTTCAAAAATCGAGTGAAAAGTCGATTTTTTTTAGGTTTTTTACGCGTTTCACATGCAATCAAACACAAATGAAATTTTCAAAAATCGAGTGAAAAGTCGATTTTTTTATCGTTTCGCATGCAATCAAACACAAATGAAATTTTCAATAATCGAGTGAAAAGTCGATTTTTTTTTCGTTTCGCATGCAATCAAACACAAATGAAATTTTCAAAAATCGAGTGAAAAGTCGATTTTTTTTTCGTTTCGCATGCTTTCAAACACAAATGAAATTTTCAAAAATCGAGTGAAAAGTCGATTTTTTTTCCGTTTCGCATGCTTTCAAACACAAATGAAATTTTCAAAAATGGAGTGAAAAGTCGATTTTTTTTCCGTTTCGCATGCTTACAAACACAAATGAAATTTTCAAAAATCGAGTGAAAAGACGATTTTTTTTCCGTTTCGCATGCAAGTACAAATGAAATTTTCAAAAATCGAGTGAAAAGTCGATTTTTTTTAGGTTTTTTACGCGTTTCACATGCAATCAAACACAAATGAAATTTTCAAAAATCGAGTGAAAAGTCGATTTTTTTATCGTTTCGCATGCAATCAAACACAAATGAAATTTTCAAAAATCGAGTGAAAAGTCGATTTTTTTTCCGTTTCGCATGCTTTCAAGCACAAATAAAATTTTCAAAAATCGAGTGAAAAGTCGATTTTTTTTCCGTTTCGCATGCTTTCAAACACAAATGAAATTTTCAAAAATCGAGTGAAAAGACGAATTTTTTTCCGTTTCGCATGCTTTCAAGCACAAATGAAAATCGAATAAAAAGTCGATTTTTTTTTCGATTTTTACGCGTTTCACATGCAATCAAACACAAATGAAATTTTCAAAAATCGAGTAAAAAGTCGATTTTTTTCCGTTTCGCATGCTTTCAACACAAATGAAATTTTCAAAAATCGAGTAAAAAGTCGATTTTTTTTCCGTTTCGCATGCTTTCAAGCACAAATGAAATTTTCAAAAATCGAGTGAAAAGACGAATTTTTTTCCGTTTCGCATGCTTTCAAGCACAAATGAAATTTTCAAAAATCGAGTGAAAAGTCGATTTTTTTTTCGTTTCGCATGCAATCAAACACAAATGAATTTTTCAAAAATCGAGTGAAAAGTCGATTTTTTTCCGTTTTGCATGCTTTCAAACACAAATGAAATTTTCAAAAATCGAGTGAAAAGTCGATTTTTTTCCCGTTTCGCATGCTTTCAAACACAAATGAAATTTTCAAAAATGGAGTGAAAAGTCGATTTTTTTTCCGTTTCGCATGCTTACAAACACAAATGAAATTTTCAAAAATCGAGTGAAAAGACGAATTTTTTTCCGTTTCGCATGCAAATACAAATGAAATTTTCAAAAATCGAGTGAAAAGTCGATTTTTTTTAGGTTTTTTACGCGTTTCACATGCAATCAAACACAAATGAAATTTTCAAAAATCGAGTGAAAAGTCGATTTTTTTATCGTTTCGCATGCAATCAAACACAAATGAAATTTTCAATAATCGAGTGAAAAGTCGATTTTTTTTTCGTTTCGCATGCAATCAAACACAAATGAAATTTTCAAAAATCGAGTGAAAAGTCGATTTTTTTTTCGTTTCGCATGCAATCAAACACAAATATATTTTTCAAAAATCGAGTGAAAAGTCGATTTTTTTCCGTTTTGCATGCTTTCAAACACAAATGAAATTTTCAAAAATCGAGTGAAAAGTCGATTTTTTTTCCGTTTCGCATGCTTTCAAACACAAATGAAATTTTCAAAAATGGAGTGAAAAGTCGATTTTTTTCCGTTTCGCATGCTTACAAACACAAATGAAATTTTCAAAAATCGAGTGAAAAGACGATTTTTTTTCCGTTTCGCATGCAAGTACAAATGAAATTTTCAAAAATCGAGTGAAAAGTCGATTTTTTTTAGGTTTGTTACGCGTTTCACATGCAATCAAACACAAATGAAATTTTCAAAAATCGAGTGAAAAGTCGATTTTTTTATCGTTTCGCATGCAATCAAACACAAATGAAATTTTCAATAATCGAGTGAAAAGTCGATTTTTTTTTCGTTTCGCATGCAATCAAACACAAATGAAATTTTTAAAAATCGAGTGAAAAGTCGATTTTTTTTCCGTTTCGCATGCTTTCAAACACAAATGAAATTTTCAAAAATCGAGTGAAAAGTTGATTTTTTTTCCGTTTTGCATGCTTTCAAACACAAATGAAATTTTCAAAAATCGAATGAAAAGTCGATTTTTTCCGTTTCGCATGCTTTCAAACACAAATGAAATTTTCAAAAATTGAGTGAAAAGTTGATTTTTTTTCCGTTTCGCATGCTTTCAAACACAAATGAAATTTTCAAAAATCGAATGAAAAGTTGATTTTTTTTCCGTTTCGCATGCTTTCAAGCACACATGAAATTTTCAAAAATCGAGTGAAAAGTCGATTTTTTTTAGGTTTTTTACGCGTTTCACATGCAATCAAACACAAATGAAATTTTCAAAAATCGAGTGAAAAGTCGATTTTTTTTTTGTTTCGCATGCAATCAAACACAAATGAAATTTTCAAAAATCGAGTGAAAAGTCGATTTTTTTTTCGTTTCGCATGCAATCAAACACAAATGAAATTTTCAAAAATCGAGTGAAAAGTCGATTTTTTTTCCGTTTCGCATGCTTTCAAACACAAATGAAATTTTCAAAAATCGAGTGAAAAGACGAATTTTTTTCCGTTTCGCATGCTTTCAAGCACAAATGAAATTTTCAAAAATCGAGTGAAAAGTTGATTTTTTTTCCGTTTCGCATGCTTTCAAACACAAATGAAATTTTCAAAAATCGAGTGAAAAGTCGATTTTTTTTTCGTTTTGCATGCTTTCAAACACAAATGAAATTTTCAAAAATCGAGTAAAAAGTCGATTTTTTTTTGTTTCGCATGCTTTCAAACACAAATGATATTTTCAAAAATTGAGTGAAAAGTCGATTTTTTTTTCGTTTCGCATGCAATCAAACACAAATGAAATTTTCAATAATCGAGTGAAAAGTCGATTTTTTTTTTCGTTTCGCATGCAATCAAACACAAATGAAATTTTTAAAAATCGAGTGAAAAGTCGATTTTTTTTTCGTTTTGCATGCTTTCAAACACAAATGAAATTTTCAAAAATCGAGTAAAAAGTCGATTTTTTTTTCGATTCGCATGCTTTCAAACACAAATGAAATTTTCAAAAATTGAGTGAAAAGTCGATTTTTTTTCGTTTCGCATGCAATCAAACACAAATGAAATTTTCAAAAATCGAGTGAAAAGACGAATTTTTTTCCGTTTCGCATGCTTTCAAGCACAAATGAAATTTTCAAAAATCGAGTGAAAAGACGAATTTTTTTCCGTTTCGCATGCTTTCAAACACAAATGAAATTTTCAAAAATCGAGTGAAAAGACGAATTTTTTTCCGTTTCGCATGCTTTCAAGCACAAATGAAATTTTCAAAATCGAATGAAAAGTTGATTTTTTTTCCGTTTCGCATGCTTTCAAGCACAAATGAAATTTTTAAAAATCGAGTGAAAAGTCGATTTTTTTTTCGTTTCGCATGCAATCAAACACAAATGAATTTTTCAAAAATCGAGTGAAAAGTCGATTTTTTTCCGTTTTGCATGCTTTCAAACACAAATGAAATTTTCAAAAATCGAGTGAAAAGACGATTTTTTTTCCGTTTCGCATGCTTTCAAACACAAATGAAATTTTCAAAAATCGAGTGAAAAGACGATTTTTTTTCCGTTTCGCATGCTTTTAAGCACAAATGAAATTTTCAAAAATCGAGTAAAAAGTCGATTTTTTTTAGGTTTCTTACGCGTTTCACATGCAATCAAACACAAATGAAATTTTCAAAAATCGAGTGAAAAGTCGATTTTTTTTTTAGGTTTTTTACGCGTTTCACATGCAATCAAACACAAATGAAATTTTCAAAAATCGAGTGAAAAGTTGATTTTTTTTTTCGTTTCGCATGCTTTCAAACACAAATGAAATTTTTAAAAATCGAGTGAAAAATCGATTTTTTTTTCGTTTCGCATGCAATCAAACACAAATGAAATTTTCAAAAATCGAGTGAAAAGTCGTTTTTTTTTTTTCGTTTCGCATGCAATCAAACACAAATGAAATTTTTAAAAATCGATTGAAAAGTCGATTTTTTTTAGGTTTTTTACGCGTTTCACATGCAATCAAACACAAATGAAATTTTCAAAAATCGAGTGAAAAGTTGATTTTTTTTTCGTTTCGCATGCAATCAAACAATGAAATTTTCAAAAATCGAGTGAAAAGTCGATTTTTTTTTCGTTTTTTACGCGTTTCACATGCAATCAAACACAAATGAAATTTTCAAAAATCGAGTGAAAAGTCGATTTTTTTTCCGTTTCGCATGCTTTCAAACACAAATGAAATTTTCAAAAATCGAGTGAAAAGACGAATTTTTTTCCGTTTCGCATGCTTTCAAGCACAAATAAAATTTTCAAAAATCGAGTGGAAAAGTCGATTTTTTTTTTCGTTTCGCATGCAATCAAACACAAATAAAATTTTCAAAAATCGAGTGAAAAGTCGATTTTTTTTTTCGTTTCGCATGCAATCAAACACAAATGAAATTTTCAAAAATCGAGTGAAAAGTCGATTTTTTTTCCGTTTCGCATGCTTTCAAACACAAATAAAATTTTCAAAAATCGAATGAAAAGTTGATTTTTTTTTTTCGTTTCGCATGCTTTCAAGCACAAATGAAACTTTCAAAAATCGAGTGAAAAGTCGTTTTTTTTTTTTTCGTTTCGCATGCAATCAAACACAAATGAAATTTTTAAAAATCGATTGAAAAGTCGATTTTTTTTAGGTTTTTTACGCGTTTCACATGCAATCAAACACAAATGAAATTTTCAAAAATCGAGTGAAAAGTTGATTTTTTTTTCGTTTCGCATGCAATCAAACAATGAAATTTTCAAAAATCGAGTGAAAAGTCGATTTTTTTTTCGTTTTTTACGCGTTTCACATGCAATCAAACACAAATGAAATTTTCAAAAATCGAGTGAAAAGTCGATTTTTTTTTTCGATTTTTACGCGTTTCACATGCAATCAAACACAAATGAAATTTTCAAAAATTGAGTGAAAAGTCGATTTTTTTTCCGTTTCGCATGCTTTCAAACACAAATGAAATTTTCAAAAATCGAGTGAAAAGTCGATTTTTTTTTCGT